>PVKS010019298.1:0-38604 GCA_004027875.1 Aplodontia rufa | reverse complement strand
TTTCCCAAAACGCACCTTAAAAAACTGGTGAGAAGCCGGAGATATCCTGATCAGTCACGGGGGTGCAATGGAAGCCTTTTGTCTTCAGATCGCCATCTTGAAGAGTCTCCTCATCTTGATTCTTAATAGGATATTTTTATCCAGGCTCTTGGGCATGCTAGGCAAGTATTCTACCATGAATCTATATTCCGAACTCTCCTCTTAATTTGTATTGATAAATTACGTTGAGAATCACTTGAGATTATAAATATTATTTACAATTACAAATATTATTTTACCTAAAATTCTAAAATTATTTTGCAATGGTTGATTTAGGTAAAATATTAAAGGCAAGAAGATTTTATATGAAAATTTACTTGAATTATTTTTAGTTTCAATTTTCAATTTTTTAAAAATAATGTTTTAGGACATAGATAAAGCAAGAGATCAGATTAAATATATTAAAGAAAAAATCGTATTTAAACATTATTTTGAAATCTTTTATGTATGAGGTGGCAAAACATTAACTCTTAAATGTTCTTTTGAGGAAATAAACTGCATGGACATTAAATGCTTTTCGTCCTCTACCTGAAAGTTGACACTGGAAATTAGTTTGAAATCTGTGTGCTTGAGATACACAAACACACACATTTGTTTTTTCTGTCTTTACTTTCTCTCTCACATTATGTATTTGCTAACACATTTTTTCTCCATTTAAAGAAAACAAGTATTCGGTATGTGTAACTGAGAAAATCTTAAAAAAGCTTTTGTGTAAATTAATTAAAATTTCACAGTTGTTGCATATATAACAGTTTAAAGTCTTTAAATTAACTTGAACCAAATGCTAAAAGTATTCTGGAGGTGTGGGGAGAAAAAGCACCTAGACAAATGTAAGCATATGAACACATTATATGACTCTTATCACCTTGGAACTGGAAACCAATTAGAGATCATTTTTAAAATTCTTTAAAAATATATTAAGATGCATAGTGAATTTTCAAGAAGAGGAAAAACAACCCATCTAGTATGTGCAATCAATTTTGCTCACAGATACTGGTTAGGAAGACACATGAAGGTGATGCGCTAAGTCATCAACAAACCTAAAAGTCACCTGTTGTACTGTGGTGACTTCCACCTGCATTAAATCCAGAGGCAAAGAGAAAACCAGATATGTGACTTATTTAGATAACATAATATCAACTACCTACACAGTTCAACATGAGCAGTAATGTAAATTTTAATATATAATAGGTGTCTATGATTTCTTTTTAAATTAAATAAAAATCTGATAAAAATACATAAAAATTGCACGTTTATGGGGTGCTTGTGATGCTTATATATATGCATATGTCTTGTAATGATTAAATCATGTTAAATGTGTATGTTTACTCAAACATGTATCCTTACTTTATGGTGAAAATATTCAATATCCTCTCTTATAGATTTTTTCATTTATGCAATACATGCCCCATAGTCACTGTTCTGTGCAACATCTCAAAAGAACCTCTTGCTCCTCTCTCTCTCTGCAATTTAGTGACCATCAACCTCACCCAATCCCTCACTAGCCCTTACTCTACCCAACCTCTGATAGCCACCATTCTCCTCCCACTGTCTATGAGATCAACATTTTTCAATTCCATCTAAGAGTGATAATTGTCTTTCTTTGCTTATTTCTGGCTTATTTCACTTAACATAATGGTCACTAGATACATCCATTTTGTCCCAAATGATGAGTTTTATTTTTTTAATGTTTGAATAGTATTCCATTGTGTGCATGTACTATAATTTCCTTTATCAGTTCACCAGTTTCTGTGTACTTAGATTGTTTACATTTCTTGTTATTATGATTAATGCTGCAATAAACGTGGGAGTGCAGATGTCTCTTTGATATTCTTATTTCATTTCCTTTTGATATATACCCAGCATTGGTGCTGTTGGACCATGTGCTAGTCCTTTTTTTTGATATTTTAGGGAATGTCCATACTGTTCTCCATGATAGTGGTGCTAATATACATTCCTGCTCTCAGTGTGCAAGGGTTCCCTTTTCTCCACATCTTTACCAACAATTGTTATCTTTTATCTTTTTATACTAAAATAACCATTCTTACTGGAATGAGGTGATATTTTACCATGGTTTTGGTTTTCATTTTCATGATGATTAGTGCTGTTGAACATTTTTCATGTGTGTTTGACATTTGTAAGTTTTGTTTTAAGAAATGTCTATTTAAAAAAAGAAAAAGAAAAATGTTTATTTAAACCTATTTTCACTTTCTGTTATGGTTTGAATATGAAGTATCTCCCAAAATCTCCTGTTAGTACAGAGCTATCCAGAGGTGGAATCATTAAATTACAAGAATTGTAACCTCATCAGTCCATCCCGGTTTGAATGGAGTGACTGGTGGAAACTGTTGGTAGATGGGGCATGACTGAAGGAGGTGGGTCACAAGGGGCCTGCTGTGGAAAGAGGTATCTGCCCTGCATTCCCTTCCTCCTTACCCGCTTCTGGTCCCTGACCCTGTTGAAAGTGACAGCTTTACTCTACTGGGCCCTTTGCCCATGATGTGCTGCTTCACCTTGGACCCAGAGCAACAGAGTCTGCTGTCCAGGGACTGATACCTCTGAAACTATGTCAAATAACCCCTCCCTCTTTTTTTTTTTTTTTTTCTTTTTAAGAGAGAGGGATAGTGAGACAGAGAGAGAGTCAATTTTTTCATTTAGTTTTTCATGTGGCTTTCATTGCTCCAACACTTCATTGTGTATGTGATACTGGGGTTTGAACTTGAATCCTTGGTATGCCAGGCAAGCACCGTAACCACTGAGCCACCACTACAGCCCCTAAACTTTCCCCTTCTATGTTGTTCTTCTCAAGTATTTTGTTCACAGCAACTAAAAAAAACTAAAACCCCATACTTCTGTTTAATTGGTTTATTATGATTGTTATATTTTTCCTTTTGAATTACTTGTCTGGATGTTAACCTCCTATCAGATGTGCAGTTCGCAGATATTTCCTCCTATTCTGCAGGTTGCTGTTTCACTCTGTTGACTGTTTCCTTTGCTCTGCAGAAGCTTTTTTAGTTTGATGCAATCCCCTATGTCTATTTTTGCTTTTGTTTCATGTGCTCCAATGACTTCCTATTGAATTGACCTAATCTTTCATTAGCTGAGTCTGTGTTACTATTAAGGTGTGGAATAAAATATGATCTTCAGCAGGATGGCATTCAATATTTTTAGCAGAAGAAGGCAATTACAATTTATTCTTTCTAATGAGTATTGAGCATTGTACCTCAACTGACGTAAAGTTCATTTCAACCTAAGTATTGGTAATATATTTTTCCTGGTTTTGTTTTACATTTTAAGTCTTGGACAGGTGGTCATTTTTGCAAAATAATTTAGGTACCATTTTATATTTTTTGGTACTAAGTGTTCTTTGATTTGAGTATATTTAAAATAAACAGAAAATTGAACCCCAGAGATTAAAAATTAGTACATATATAAAATTCATCAGTTCTCCTATTACTTTACTTTATTCTTGGGTCAAAAAAACATTCTTTTTTTCTTCAGTTTTCTCTCATTAAGTCAGTGCAGCCTACCTAAAATACAGAAAGGAATGATTTATTTGTTGAAATAATACAATATTTTTAAAGATCTGGAGTCCTTTGTTAAAAGGTTGTTTAGTTGTATGGCAAATTCTTTTTTCACAGTAAGAGTATGAGGTCTATTTCAATTGAGTTTGTAAAAAAATGTTTTCTTTCTAGTTTCCTTGTGAAAGAAATCAAGTATCCTAACTCTACAAAACAACTAGAAAGGCCCTTAATATATGTTTTATATGAATAGATACTTCTCAAAGAAAGAAAGTGAAATAATCAATAAATGTATGAAAAAAATGTTCTACTTGATGAGCCATCATAGAAATGCAAGTGAAAACCACAATGAGATGTTTTCTCACTCCAGTTAGAATGGACTTATAAATAAATAAATAAATACATGCATGCTGGCAAGGATATGCAGAAAAAAGTCCCATGAAATATTAGTGGGGAATGTAAATTAGTACAGCCATTTTGGAGAACTGTTTGGGGCTTCCTTAAGAAACTAAAAACTAGGTCTTCCATATGACCCAGCTGTCCAACTTCTGGATAGATAGCCAAAGGAAATGATAACAGAATAGGAAAGAAATGCCTGAATGCCCATGTTTGTTGCTGTAGTATTCACCATAGCTAAGAAATGAAATCAGCTTAGGTACCCATTAGTGGATGAACAAATAGTGGAACTGTGGAATGTTATTCAGCCATAAGAATAATGATATCCTGACATTTGTAGCAAGTGATGGAACTAGAGGACATTATGTTAAATGAAATAGATCAGGCACTGAAAGACAAATACCACATATTGTCTTTCATCTGTGAATATTTTAAGAAGTCAGATGGAATGTAGAATAGTGATTACTAGAGGCAGAAAAGTGGGAGGCGGGGATGGCAAAAGGTTGGATAAGGGGGATCTAAACATGGTTAGATAGGAGGAATAAGTTCTGATGTTCTGCAGAACAGTGAAGGACTATAGTCTACAATAGCAATTCCAAATCTTATTAGTAGTTAGGAAAGAAGAGCTTGAAGGCTCCAAACACAAGTTAATGAGGAGATTGAAATAATAATGACCCATATTTGATCAGTACTGTCACATTGAAATGTCATAGTATGTTCATAAATGCATACAACTTCTGTGTTTTGATCAAAAATGTTTTAAAATGTGCAAGAAGATGGAATTTACTTACTTTTATTTGATCACTTTACATTGTATACATTTATCAAATTAGCACATCGTTCCTGTTAAACTTATATAATTAAAATAATCATTTAGAAAGCAAAACAATGACTGCTGTCCTAAATTAACACATTCCTATTGTATATATAGGACTTTTATTAATTAGGAAATGTATTTTCCTCTATGCTAGCATGTTTTCCTTTGTCTAACCTACCCTTTTCACATTATTATTAAATCATGACTTTTAAAATCCACTGATATTTTATGTGTGTTTAGCAGATTTTTCATACTAATAATTGGAACCAACAGGTTAAGTCAAAGAAATCTAACAGAGAATGAACTCTAACAATTTTTAAAAATCATCTTTTATTTGTCCAATTAGGCAGGACAAGGGTCCCAGTTTCTTCTGTTAGGTAGAAAAGACTGATCATTATTATTATTTTTTTAATTTTGCAAAGCAACAAATAAAACCAAACACAAGAAGTGCAAATCACATGCCTAATAGTAACCTGGAGGTGAGCTCATGTCTGTAAACTTAGCCCATGGCCTGTTGCTTGTTACACCATTCATGGGTTACACATATGCTATCACTGTCCCAGATAGCACAGTGAGAAGCTGAAACTCATTGTTACAACACAATTCAGAATTTGCTTTCAAGAAACATACATATCAGGGTTCTTGTCAGGAAACTTGATGGTGAAGCATTCTTCTTGAACTAGTGGAAACTTGGTCATTTTGGAATAAATTTATATGTACAAACTGGTCTGTAAATTGATGTAATTCAATATAACAAACATCTATTGAGCATGCACTCTGTTGTGGGCACTATGCTTCAGGACTAGAAGCAAGAGAAAGCAAGATGAAGTTTCTGCCTTAAAGATCTTCAGTCTAGTGGCTAAGACAGATAAGAGAAGTACAATTTCAACATTATGTAGGGTGCTTTAGGTTACACAGCAAGGGCATTTTGTTGGTATGAATAGGAAGAAGGGATAAAGGAGAAGCTTGCTGGAGGATATCAAAGCCAAATCCTGAAGGACATACAGGGATTAGCTAGCAGAAAAGACAGAAAATATTTTACCCCAAATCACCTGGCAAAGCTTTGGAGTGAAAAAACACTACACTGTCTGATAGTAGTTGCAAAACATGAACTAAAATAAAATTACAGGAAAATTAAAAAACAAACATTTAATCAAGAAAATGAGATAAAAGCATAGCACTTCTTTTTACCAAGAAAAGAATAACAGTATAATATCCTGAATTATCCTTGTACATTCCCAGTTAGCTATGTTCTTTAAACTTTGTCTGTTCATGAGCTAGCTTATACTTGGTTTTAAATTTCATATAAAAAGTTGAGTTTTAAAAATGAAAACAACCTATTTATATTTATTTATTCATGAGAAATCTAAAAAGACAGTGGAGAAATATGCACTCACACAGTTAAAGATGTCTCTGTGTGCCTGTGTGTGTAGGTCTACATATATCTCAAATAATACAACTTCATTTGCATCAAACTTATTAAGTCAAATCAATTTTCCAGATATTTGGTCCAGAGCTTAATTCTACTTGATCTTCCACCTGGTAAGTTTCATTTCCCACTGTGTTTCCCACTGCAGTTTATTTTTAATGTTTTATTTGTTGGACATCATTAACAAAGGAAATAGCATTTTTGAAGGTGTATGGAACAGAAAAGCATGCAGACATTTTACAGAGGAAACAGTGAAATTCACATACTCAGCTCTTTGGTTACACGGTCAAATAAAGAAGGAAATTCACTGTATTCATGGAGCCTGAGAATATTTAATTGGTAGGTAGTCACCAAGGGTATACCAATAATTAGCATATCAAAACAAGGAAGAATATATATCAAACTTCCTATTCCCCCAGAAAACATACTTTTAGATGAGAATCAACTAATAATATTTAAGCATCTGTTTTATGCTTGATAAATGATAGATGCTTTGTTGTATTTTATCTCATATAATTTTAGAACAATTTTGAAATGAGAATCAGGAAAATTAAACAGTCCGTGTTCAGGCACACAGCTAGAAATTAAATTAGGACTTCTGATTCCTTATTCAGGAATACTTGTATTGTGCCTTACTGTAGCTCTTCATTTACTATGGAAAGTTAATGATGAGAACATGGGTTGCGGTGTGCTTGCAAGAAAATGAATTTATTAAAATCATATTTTATGAGCAAAAATATTAGAAGATCCTCGGATGTTAAAGAAATTTGAATAGGAAAATAGAATGTCTGTTTATTGATATCACCCAGGTATGTTTGTTTTAAACATTACGCTAAATGATTTATGGCGATTATTTCATTTAATCCTCAAAACAATTGGTTAATATAGATGTTATAACTAGACTGGTAAGGGGGAAATAGATCGGCTCTTGAGTCTGAATCAAGAGCCTGTTTTTTCCCAACTACTCTACAGTTTACTCCTACACTTCCTTGATCGTTAGAAGTCATGAAGTTATGTGCAACTTTAGAAATGAGTTAGGCCCTCTCAGATAGTATATATAATTGGGAAATGAAAAATTATATTTTGTAAGGCTTTCCTTTGTATATGAATTCATTACTGCAAGCTGCTTCTGAAACCTGAGAACTCTATGCTCCCTATTTTGCAACTCAGGTAATATCTATCTTTCGAAATAAGCCATCAGATTTTAGAGATTTGTAAAAACAAAGAAGATTTATCTTTCCTAAAATAAAGTAAAGGTCCTAGGTTAATTCTTTAGTCAACATTATTCAAACTAGGACTCTTAAGTAGGAATATTCTCTGAGAAAATCATATTAAGAGCACACTTACTAAATTTTATTTCCTGTTAAGTAATCTGTGGTCTTTTTAAGCCTAATGATAACAACATTATTCACATCATTCATTCTGTAGAGTCCAGAAACCCCATCTCAGGAGCCTGGTCTGTCTGTCAATCTAGATCTACTTCCAATTACAGGGCATCTTAGGGCTTTTTTCCACCACCGTGACAAGCAGTGTGTACCTCAATAGTGAAGCACTTGCCTAGCATGCGCAAGGCTCTGGCTTTGATCCTTAGTACCCGAAAAGAACAAGTCCATCATACAGGGTAACAACTGGAAGGGACAATTTTCTACACCTAAGTGCCGCATAGGGTCTTGGAAATCTTGGCAGCCCCTTTAAGGATAGTATTGAGAGGATATATTTGCTCATTCTCATAAAGAACTGTCACCAATCTAGGATATTTTGAAGGACTTTGGATTCTTAGTATATTTATTCTGCTGTTCAAATCTGGATAAGGCCTCTTTTCCAAGAGGATAATAGGATTTGGGGCCATTTTGAGGTCTGGCTGTATAACTTATACAGATGGAAGTATCTTCAGGCAGCCTGGTAACCTGCCAATCTCTCCTGAGACCCACTGAAAGTCAAGCTGCATCCAAATACTTGTTTAGAAATGATACAAGAAAGCACTGCCAAATTCCTCACAATCCCTTTGGGTGATGTAAAAGCAGTAACAATAAGAGGGTAACAAATGCCTCCAGGAAGTAATAGAGTTGATGATCATATCATGAAGGCTGTTGAACATTTGTCTTGCCTTGACTTAAGCCAATTTGGACACCTACTTTTTTAAAATAAATATTAGTGATCTCCAATAGTTAGAGGTATATGAGAAAATAATCTCCCCATTCCTTAATTGTCTGAATAAAAGTATGTCTCACACTAAATTCTGTGACACAAGCAGATGTTTAGTTGCACACCTGAAGTAGGCACATGAACCTTCTATATGCATGAATAGCCTCTCAAATTGTTCTAAAAACAGATTAAAAGTCTACCTCAAGGCACATGTGACACTATTTTAACTGTGTTAAATTGAGTCACATGACCCAAACGTGCTGAAATCACTAACTAATAGGGCCATTTAGGAATGAGATCCAGGGCACCAATTCTATGGTGAGGATGAAGATAAGCTCTAACATTTTTTACACAAAATTAAGAATATCTAATTTTGGAAACACATAAAGATAGTTGAAACTTGTAGTAGCTACAGCTGGGATATATTTTATTTCTTTCTTTTACTGCTTTCTTTAAAAATTAAATTGTAGTTCACATTTCCTAGAGACCCTGACTATATATACCTAAGCAGATCATCTGACCACTTTTAAGATATAGACTTCAACTAAGATTATTAAAATGAAAAAAATGTAGCACATAACAATGCCAACAATTCGTAAATTTTTTATGTAGCATACTCTTTAACCCCCTGAGAATCCAAATAATACTCATGCGATCACTTAATTCTGGAAAATTCACATTCTAAGCATTTACATCGCTTGTAGGGGTGAAATATAGAACAATCAAGAGACTGGAGTGTGGTTGATGTGGACATAATTCTGGTTTAAGAACAAATGTGTATCATATTGTTACTTTATATGCATTTATGATTGTACAGTAACTTCTTAATAAAAAATATTCCACATAACGTATAACCTGTTCAATAAGGAAATTCCTAATTTTATTTCAAATACAGCCTAAGGTTTTAATTTGTATAACTCTAAAAATTTTAAAAGTAAGCAACAATGATATTGCAGAGTTAAAACAGAGTTACACATCTGACCCAATTGTTCACTATATTTCATCTATTTTTTTAAGTTATGAAAATTGTGGAACAGCCAGGTGGTGCAGGCCTGTCATCCCAGTGATTTGGGAGACTGAGGCAGGAGGATCACAAGTTGAAGGTCAGCTTCAGCAACTTAGCAAGACCGTGTCTCAAAATAAAAAATGCAAAGGACCAGGGATGTAGCAAAGTAACTCAGGGGTGAAGCGCCTCTGGGTTCAATCCCCGGTAGGGGGAAAAAAAAGTAAAGAAAGGGAGCAAGCAAGCAAGCTCTGGTAGAGAGACAAAAGAACACCAACTTTAGAGTGAGACAGACTTAAAATTCCAACGTTTCCAGTTACTGTTTGAATTTAAACAACTTGCCAGAGCACAAGTCCAGTTTCTTGCAGTGTCAAATGGGGAAAACAATGTCCATGTCCTGGAGTAGGACATTGAAGATTAAATGAAATAATCCAAGTCATGCACTGTGCACATAAGAGACAGACGCTTCACGGGAATTATCATTGAATGTATTATTAGGAGGGTTTTGAATATAAAAATAAATAAGCTGTTAGCATTTTTATTTATGTGAGTGGCAGCACTGTCTCTCGAGTTCTAACCAGTCCAACACTGTTCTTGGTTCTGAGACCTGAATGTCAGTGTCTGGGTTTGAAAAGGGAGTAAGGCAGAAACGTATTTGGGCTCAGATCATAGAACATTCACACTCCTTCCTTTTTTGTTTTCTTTTTCTTTTTCTTTTTTGTTTTTGTTTTGTTTTCTCTCTCTCTTTCTCTGTCCAAACTGCCTTGTTTCTAAAAATACTGTATTTTTCATTAGCATTTTGCCATTGCAACTGTGGCATAATTATAGTAACAACCGAAAAGGGGAGGGCACACTTAATGTCAGAAATGAGGAGTTCCACGGTTGTGGTTTGTGGTTTTGTTTATTCTATTTTGTTCCTTTTCACTGATCACAGAAAATGGAATGTAGGGCTTATACTCAAAGTTTTTAGGCCCATTCCTTCTCCTAATAAATAGATCAATAACACAGGCCTCCGCAGTGCAGGTATAAAAGAACCACCTCTCTGAGAGTCTTTCCTTAAGGACAGTTCTTCAATACTCTGGCAGTGAAAGACAGAATATAAAATTGTTAAGCTATTGATTTACCAGCAGGGCTTAAAGGGCCATGTCTAACAATGGTTTGCGTTAAAAGGCTGCAATAATCTCATGAGGATACTCAGCACCTAATTTGCTGAAGCAGAATTTGTATCTTTGAAGAGGGCACATGTGCTTGCTGCTGAATCTCATTAGCCCGATGAAGAATGTGTTGACTTAGGGCCTTTGTTTCAACTGCATTTGGAAACTACAGCTCTCAGCATGTTTTAGTACAAAACAGTTATAGAGGTCATTATAGAAGTGAAGGAAATAATTATAATATCTATACTGCTATTTACAATTTTTAGAAATTTTATATAAACAGGATATGGGGCTGTTATGTTATCAATCTTTTGAATTTAATAAGTATTCTTTATAAAAGAAACACAAATGAGGTGATTAAATAATTGAATTTGACAGCAGGATGGAAATGCATTTTTCTTTAAGTTAAATTGATCTGAAGGTAATAAAAAATAAACAGGAATAATGCTTTCATACCCATTCCTAATTCATTCCTAGAGAGCTAAAATATAAGTACGCATTTTATGAAATGGTGAGGATCAGTTCCTTGTTGAAATTACTCCTTGTGCGATAATTATACACAAAGACGAGCAAGAATAGGAGTGGGATTCCAAAACTGAGCTAATGTATGTCGTGAAGAAGCTTTCCTTCAACTGAAATACTTCTGTAATATAGTATTGATATCTTCAAAACCTCAGTGGTCTAAATTTTCCAGAAATGAAGCTGAAGGCACTACCTTATCTTGCCTAGAGTTTTACAGTGAGGATTTTAAGCTCCCTCATCATCTAGCTGTTTCTTCTTTCCTCTGTAATTCCCCAAAACCAGAAATTAGAACTACGTGTTTAAGTAATTATACATAAGCAATGTTGATAATATATTGTGTCATTTAAGAAAACTCGGTTTCTAATTGAACCACTATTAGCATTACGAAGATTAGACATGGCAAACATGAGTGACCCAGTTAATCATTTTATTATAAAGTGTTTTTCTCCTTTGCAAGCCAGAGATACTCAGGGATTATGTCCATAACTTTTCCTGTCTTCCATCAACCATTCATCTATTTGTTTTGATGATCTTTTCCTGGATCAGTAGCATTACTTCAGGTTCCAGAATCATGGTTATGTAATCCTATAATCATAATACAATAATTTCTTGTATGGTTTTGGTTGGCCTTTTTCTGTGTTTCTCCTTGATCAAATGCTGGTAAATTTCCTATGGGCTCTATTCCATTACAACCATTATTATCTTGCTTGCTTTCGGAAGAGTATCCTACTTGCTGTTTATGTGCTGATGTTTGACTTGTAGTGACGTTGAAGATTTCTTAATTGACTATGGCTAATCATTCTATGATATTTTCATTTCCTCCTCCTTAATCAATGCTCACCTTACAAAACAAGTTCATTCCAATTCAAGGACTGGTTTTATAAGGTAGCACTGGGGCTCAAGCTCTGCTTCACTTCATCCTGGGTCTCAGCACCTAGAATAGGGGCACCATTTAATTAATGAGATAGTTTATTGGAATATGTCTTTCTTATATAATAATAAATAATAGCTACCTCCCTGGTATGAATTATCTCTCTGAACATTTGGGTCAAACGTTCCTTTGTAGACCATGGATTTGCTTTTTTGTTATTCAATCAAGCTACATATATTTTAAAGGATAAGTTGCCTACTAAGTGTTTTTCCTTTCAACAAATATATTTTCTACCATAATAGACTTCTAAGAAGGACTTTGGGGCATGTGTTAATGCACCTTTTCTGAACTCAATTTTTTTTATCTCTGTAATTCATTTGATTACTCAACACATCAAATAAAAGCATGTTAATAGTTATATAATGTAAAGCTTATTTCATTAACTTTCTGCCAGATTTTTATATGACAATGACTTTTTTTATGCCAGCCTGATTATTTTCAATTATGTAAAAGGTTTAGGGCACAAATATGTTAAAAAGACCTTTAAAATAGAAGAAGTCTCATTTTTCTTGGCTTCCTGTGAGCATAGGTTGTTTTTATTTCCACTGAAATAGTTAGCAAGGTTAACCAGAGTTAATAAGAAATGCTTAAATGTGCTAAATGTTGACTTTTTGATAAATGTTGTCTCAGTTTAAACGGCTAGGACTATGTAATCATACAAAAGCAATCTCAGCCTTTTGAATTGTATGGGTTAGTTTCTTTGAAAATCATGTTTAATCATGTCCATTAAGGTATTTAATAAAAAAAATCATCTCTTTTCTTATTTGTTCCAAATATTTCCAAGAAGGTGAAATATTAAATTATAGAGAAAAAAATTAGAGGTAAAAGACTGAATTCATATAAAGACTAGGCCACCATGGACAAATGTTTTGCAACTGGTATTCCCAAAGTGTATTTGTGAAATTTCAAACAAGATAACATGTTCCCCCAATAAGCTGATTTTCTTATTGGGAGAATTTTAATTATCCCAAAATAATTAGTAGGCTTTAAAAAATCAAGATTTAAGAAGACAATCTGTTACATTATGTCAATTATAGCATAAACAAAGGAAATAAACATTTAAACAATTTTTTAAAAAAGAGAAAGGGACACCGAGAGAGAATCAATGTTTATTTAGTTTTTCGTGTGGCTTTTATTGCTCCAACTCCTCTTCCTGTACTTGGTGCTGGGGTTCAAACTCTTGTACTGGTGCATGCCAAGCAAGCACTGCCACTGCTGAGCCACAACTCCAGCACCACATTTAAATATTTTTACAAATGTTTTAAGCATTGACATTTCATAAGTTATTTTGAGGCCCACAATAATTGGGCTTGTGATATCAATATGCAAACAATTCTTTATTGTTGATTTAATGAGAGTTCCAAAATGAAAATATAATCATTCTTAGAGTAAAAACGCTATTTACTGACCTTTCTCCACTAGAAAGCATTGATTATTTGCTAAATTTCACAGTAAGCACTACATAAGAGATTAATCCATAAAATATAGTTTTAGGATGTTTTATTAAAATATATATTTAGGAAATAATTGAGATGAAAGTATATTTCTTCAATTAAGAGAAATATTTCCATCTAAACTTCATAAATCATTGACAGAGGGAATATACATATCTGGGACTGTCTCCTCCACAAGTGACATTGCCATTTTCCTTATTATTTTTATTTTTTAAATTTCTGAATAGTCAGCACAATAAATGAGTAACTTACTTAAAAGCAAAATCCGAATATTCCCATATTCTGCCTACTTGCATGGTAGGAGAGTGGCAAGGAACTCCTGCATAATCTTTAAGAGGGAGTTCAGCTAAGATTGTTGGCAGTAGCAGCTGCAGTGGAGACAATCTTCCTTTTGTGTAATAGAAAGGAGATGGCTCTGGAGTTAGTCAGATGTGATTCAGTTCTGAAATTCCTCCTGCTGTTTCAGGCAAGTTACTTACTTCTTTTCTAGACTTGTGTCAATACCATTATTACATCTACCTCACTCAATCATCAGGAGTTTAAAGGAACCAATATTTGTAGAGGAAATGAACTTGTGTATGGGTTGGCATAATTTGAATAAGAAAATACCATGATCTAAAATAAACTTCTGGGGGAAATGGTAAAACTGTCAAGAGGATTGGAAGAAAAAAAAAACAGAAAGATGTGTAATTTACTTTGTATAAAAAGAAATATGGTGAATAGTACCATTTAGGGCACCTACAGAGGAGCCATGTAATTTTCCCTTCTTTCCTTCTTCATGCCCATGATGACAGTCAAGCAATCGATTTGACTGAAACTGGCTTTGCAATAAAGGGCTGAGTTGTGGCAGAGATAGACTGTTGTACTGATCTTAGCAAAACGTGTATTGTAGCACCTGTGAAATTTGAAAGCATCACCAGCATCATATCTGAAGAATATAGATGTTTAAAAAGCCAAATGAATGGAAAATATGTCCTATTACAACGTTTTCTTATAAACTTGTATCTAATGGTTTATTTATACCAGAATGAATTGGCCTAGGTTCTCTTCACTTTATACATTTATATGCTTCTTATGAAAATATATTTAAGTTGTAAATGTTGTCAATGTTGGGACTATATACCTTTGATAATCAAAGAAATTAGGAAGCATTTGACATAGCCTATGTGTTATGAAACTTTTAAAAATTACTTTTGGAAGTAGCCAATAAACACTTGATAAGATAAAAATCAGTCCACTTTTTTTCCTTTTGAAGAAAAGTATTGTAGAGGAAAAGCATGTATTTATATTTTATAAGGTAAATAGAGTATTGTCAAGATTCACAAATCCTCTTGTCTTGTTGATAGCCACTCTTACCTGGACTGAGGTGATATCTCTTTGTGATTTTGATTTGCATGTAACTGAGAATTAGTGATTCTGATCATTCTTTCATATATCAGTGGGACATTTGCATGTTTTCTCTTGAGAAAAGTCTATTTGGCCTATTATCCATTTTTAATTGTGCCTTTTATTTAATTATTTTGCTGTTGAGAATTATGAATTCCTTCCTTTTATATTCTTTTTTTTTAGGGCTGAGGACCAAACTCAGGGCCTTGCGCATGCTAGGCAAGCGCTCTGCCACTGAGCTAAATCCCCAACCCTGAACTCCTTTTATATTCTAAATATAACTAAATGTTAGCATTTCTCCCATTTTGTAGGTTTTTCTCTCTGCTATGGTGGTGTTTCCTTTTGCTACACAGAAGCTTTTTAATTTAATGTAACACCACTGGCCTATTTTTGATATTGTTTCCTGTACTTTAGGATTGTTGTCCAAAAATTCTTCCTATACCAATGGCCTGAAGCATCTCTCCTGAATTTTCTTCCAATAGTTGTATAGTTTTAGATCCCACATTAAAATGTTAATCCACTTTTAGTTTATTTTTGTAACTGAGAAATAAGGGTCCAGTTTCATTCTTCTTCATCTGGACATTCAATTTTCTCTGCACCATTTATTGAAAAATAAACTGTCCTTTCTTCGATGATTGTTTTTAACACTTTTGTCAAAAATCAGTTGATTATAGATTTGAGGGTTTACTTCTAGGCCCTCTGTTCTGTTCCATTGGTCTATGTGTCAGCCTTTATGCCACCTCCACACTGTCTTGATTACTACAGCTTAGTAATATACTTTGAAGCCAGGTACGGTAATGTCTTCTGCTTTGTTTCTTTTGCTCAAGATGGCTTTGGCTCTTTGGGTTCTGTGTGGTTCTACAAAAATTTTAGGACCATATTTTCTAAGTCTTTGAAAGATATCAATGGTATTTTGATAGGGACTATAGTGAATCTGTAGATTTGTTTAGATAATATGGACAATGTAATAATGTTGATTCTTCCAGTTCATGAACATGGGATATCTCTACATTTCTTTGTGTCCTTTCAATTTCTTTCATCAATGTTTCATAGTTTTCACTGTAGAGGTCTTTCATTTCTTTCATTAAATTTATTTCTAAGTATTTTATTTTGTAGCTATTGTAAAAGAGATTGCTTTTCTAAATTTCTTTTTCAGATCACACATTATTAATGCAAAGAAATGGCATCGATTTTTGTATGTTGTTGATTTTGTAGCCTCCAAATTTGCTGAATTCACTTTAAGTTCTAATTTTTAAATTTTTTTTGGTGAAGACTTTGGAATTTCCCACATATAAGGTCATGTCATCTATAAGCAATGACATTTTGACTTCCTGTTTTCCAATTTGGGTGCCCTTCATTTTTTTCTGTAATTCCTCCTGGTAGGGCATGTAGTACTATAGTTAACAAAATCATGGAAGTAAGGATCCTTAAGTTATTCTACATCTTAAAGAGAAAGGCTTTAACTTTTCCCCCATTCAATATGATGATCACTGTTGGCTTATTGTACATGACCTTTGTTGAGTTGAGGTATGTTTCCTCTGTAACTAATTTGTCCAGGGTTTTCACCATGAAGGGATGTTGAATTTTATTAACTCTCTTTTCTGCAGTATCAACATGCTCATTGGTGTTGTTTTGTCCTTCATTATGTGAATGTAGTGTATATGTGCACTGACATGTGGATTGAACTATCCTTTCTTTCCTAAGATAAATCCCACAAGATTATACTGAATATTTTTAATATGATGTTACTTTCAGTTGACTAATATTTTGTTGAAGATTTCTGTGTTTGTATTCATCAAAGTTATTGGCCAGCAGTGTTCTTTGTGTACTTAGATCTAAGTTTAGCATCAGGGTAATTCTTTTCCTATAAAATGATTTTTGAAGAATTCCTTCCCTTCAAATTTTGTAGCAATTTAAGAAAACTAGTCATTAATTATTCTTTAAGTGACTGGAAAGTTCACCAGTGAAGCCATTTGGTCCTGGGATTTTCATTAATGGGAATCTTTTTATTACTGATACAATCTTGTTATTCCTTATTGATCTGTTTTGGTTTCCTCTGATTCAATCTTGATAAGATATACACCTTCAGAAATTTGTCCATTACTTCTAGGTTATTGAATTTGAATTAGATAGTGGTTCATAGTAATCTCTAAAGATGCTTCAGTTGAAATGCATTCCTTTTCACCTCCGAATGGAGACTTTTCTTTTTCTTAGTCTAGCTAAGGGTTTGATAACTTTGTTTATTTTTTCAAAGAACTAGCTTGTGTTGGTTAGAATATGTACCCTGTTGGTGGGAATGTAAAATAGTACAGTCATAACGAAAAACAGTGGGGAGGTTGCTTAAAACGTTAAAAATAGAGCTATCATATGATCAATACAATTACAACACTCATTACAATACTATTCAAAACAGCTCAGAAATGGAAATAAACTGTCCATCAACTGATGAATAGATAAAGATGAATGGTACGTAGTTGCAATGGAATACTATTCATTCATAAAAAGATTGAAATCTTGTCATTTGTGACAACATAAGGTACCTGGAGGTCATTATGTTAATTAAAGTAAACCAAAAACAGAAAGAAAAGTACTGCATTATTTCTTCCATATATGGAATCTAAGGATTAAATCACATAGCTGTGGAGAGTACAGTAGTGGTTACTAGAGGCTGGATAAAGTAAGAGGAAGTGTGGAACAGGAAAAGTTCATCAATGGGCACTAACTTAAGAGTAAAGATCTGCTGTATTATCAACTTGTAGGATGAATGTAAATAACAATCATCAATATATTATGTATTTCAAAAACTAAAAGATTTGAGATGTTTTCCCCACAAAGAAATAATAGATGTTTGAGCAGATGGATATGTTTATGCTAATTTAAACATTACACAATATATATTTGTATCAGAACATTGCTTTACCCCATACATATATAGTTTTTATGTTTTTATGCATCAATGAAAAATAAATTTTTAAAAGTGTTCACAGATTAATTTTATTTCAGCATAAGATATTTTGCTTGCCCCAATTGCCATATATATATATATAAATGGTAATTTCTTCCACAGTTTGCTTTCTGTTTATTTATATGGATTATTATCGAAGCATTGAAATAAATTCTTGTGAATAATTTTCTCTTTCTTTGGCTTCTCTTCAGAAGAATAACACATTGGCTGCCACATTGGATGAACTTCTCTCTCCCTTGTTATTTGATGGCTCTCAGTAATTGCCAAGTGAAAAATAGGAACTCCAAGAACTTTCTTCCTTCTTCCCTTCCTCATCCCAAGTGATTCCCCTAGTTAATCAAACTCATTGATGAAAAAACAATGATATTGCTTAATAAAGAGATCTGGGATCTTATTTATTATTTTAGGTTTTTTTTGCTAACTTTAAATTATACCTTACCTCTATTTTATTAATATATTTTCCATAACAATGGACAGTAGAAAATTTATAGTGTCAGAAAGCACCCATCAAATGTGTATCTCATATTTTGTTTCTTATATTATTTTGAAAAAATAAATTAATAAATAAATCCAGTTGATAATAACATTAAGAACATTAGAAATAAACCCTAGATTACTTCTCTAGAAGGTCCTACCTAAATTTTCTTTATTTTAATGGTGTTTTATAAAATTTAATTTTTGATATCCTATAATCCCTGGTACACATTGCTCCTCATTATTTAGCAGACATTGGGTCATAAGATATAGTTAATTAATCTTTAGCCTATTATTTTAATAAAATTTCATGGATTTTCACACATCCTTTTTATTTAGTTAGTTGCTATCTTCCTTTCTTCCTTGCTCCCTCCTCCCATCAATCTGTCCTTCCTTCCTCCCTCATCCCAAGTGGTTCCCTTAGTGAAGCAAACTAATTGGTGCCATTCTTCAGGAAGCCTCCAACTGGGGCCATTTATTGCTCCATCAGGATAATAGCTAGGTTCAAAAATTCATCAGAAGACAAACATCCTGATGAACTGACCATTTAGTTCAGTCCTTGCTGGAGCTTTTATTCCAAGTGTCAATGTTATTACCATTCTTGAATCTATTGCTTGGCTTCATAAGTCTACTTGATTGTGATGTCACATACATTAGTACATAATGTGCGAAGTGCATTATGTAAATCATTTATAACATTTATGAAGCATACATTGTTCCAATCTTAAGAACAAGGAATTAAATCCAGAGAGATGATGATATTTGATTACAATCAGGTAAATGGTAAACAAAGCTGGATTTTTAATTCAAATTTAGATAGCCATAAATCTATACTGTAACTTCCTACTTACCTATTTTTTCTGTATGTTTCTATTGCCTGTTATCTATCTAGTTCATCCAAAATCATCTATTACTTGAAATAACTATGACAAGAACAACCTTTCAATGCTTCTTTGTACCAGAGGCTCCATTAACTTCAGTTTATTCTTCATGTTAATATTATTATGTGGATCATGACACTGAAGAATACTATAAGACATATGGTTGGATACTGGTGAAGTAAACATTTCACTATAGCTTTATCATTTCGTAGATAGAGCTGTAGAGAACCAATAATGTAGAAGTTATTTGAATCTAGTCCTCTTGTCTGTAAAGTAGATACAATAGCTACACTTACTTCACAAATCTGTTGAGAGAAGTAAATAAGTTAATGTAAGTAAAGACTTTAACTAGTGCCTAGAACATCAGAAGCCCTTATTAAATATTACCCTTTAAAGTATGAAGAACATGACATAAAATGCCATGTAGTAAACTACTCTATTTATATAAAATGTCCAGGAAAGTCCAGCCCATGAAGATATGGATGGTTGCCTGAGGTTTGGGGCAGAATAGGGAACGGATTGCAAATAGTTATGAAGGATTTTTTGAGATAATAGAAATATAAAATTGGATTTTGGTGATGGAGATGCAGCTATATAATTTATTAAAATTCAATGGTTATACTCAATAAAGTTATGAAAAAGTAAACAATTTTAATATTTATTTTTATTTCTCCTCCAAAATTTCAATTTTGTAAAGTACTAAAATTAGAGTATTTAAGTTTAATTTGCTTAGTCCTGACTCTTCCTTGCAATATTTTCTATAAACAAGCCTCACTCTATTTTTCCCAGCCAATTCATTTTCACATACTATGCTTTGGCTATTCAATACTCTTATCAATTTTTAAGAATCTCCTCATGGAAAAATCATTAAGCCCTATTCTCAAGTCCAATAAGAATAGGAAATTCTTCTGAAAATAATCCAAAGCAAAGAACTTCTTGTAATGGAATTCTAATGCAAGTGCTGAGAAAGAGGCTGGAGAAAGAGACTAGACCAACGCCAAAGGGCAATATTTGTGTGCACAACCAGGGAAGAAATCCTGAGTCAGCGACTGGGGAGAAAGTTGATGAAAATCATATGGGTCAGTAGCAACCACAGTGGGTTCACACTTCTTGGGGAGCATTTTAATGTATCTCTAACTTGTGTTGGTCAGCAAGTGCATGCTGTCTGCGGAGATTTTAGTTGGCATTAAGTAAAACTTCTAGGACTCAAAATTCCAATTAACATTGCCCTGTGCTCCTTCCTTCAATATCAAATATTGCTTCTCGTTTTTCTTAGTAAATTATCCTGCTTTGTATCACAGTTCTGTAGAATTTCTGTATTCTGTGTAATTAGTAGAAATGATACATTATGTGGCTAAGGGTGAATTTTGATGGAAGATGGAATTAGAGTTGGTAATCAACTGATTTTCAAAGGAAGACAGACATGATTGAACACATGGATTCTCATGAAAGAGAGACAGAGATAGAGAGAGACAGAGAGACAGCCACAGAGGATTTGAAGATGTTACATTGCTGTCTTTGAAGCTGGCAGAAGGGAACACTAGCCAAGAATGCAGAGCCCTGCAGAAGCTGGTTAATTAAGAAGATGGAATCTTCTCATGCTGGTTTACTAGAGCTGCCCTTAACACCAAAGTCATGGTGTCATCAGGGCCACCATCTCCACAAACGTGGGTCTTGGGTGACTCCAGGTGTTCTTTGCCTTGGGGCTTAACGGTGCCCTATCTGCCCTTGTTTTCATGTGGCCTCCCTTCTTCCTATCTCTACCTCTGTCACTCATGAGGACATTTGATATTAGACTTTGGGTCCACCTGAATAATCTAAAATGAACTCACCTTGATATCTCTAACTTAATTAGGTCTGCAAATAAGATCACATTCATAAGGTACAGGTTTAGGATGGGAAACCATCTTTTGGGGTCACCATTCAATTTGCTATACAATGTTTCCTTAGAAACCTTAGAAAGAACACAGTCCTATTGCCCTGGATTTTAGCCCAATAATACCCATTTTAGACTTACGACACTTGTAAGATAACTTTTTTTGTTATTTTAAGCAAAATGATGGTAGTTTGTATAGTTAAAGTAAAAAACTGTAAGAGTTCCTTAATTTCTTTTCCCTTCAATCATGGATCTTTTATTAAAATCACTGCATAAAAACAAGAAAATAAAAAAATCTTTATTTATACCAGGATTACTGAAATGGAAGACTGAGCCATGATTTGGGAACCTTTCAGCTAACTCTTAGGGATTTTTGCCAGAGAATAAAGCTAACAGTGAGTGTGGAAGTCATTAGACTATGCATTGTTTATTTCCAGTACTACTGAATTCTGGGCAAATTGCAGGGCTGTTTTTCTTTCCCTGCTCCTTGAGGTTAGGCATGACCATATGACTTGCTTCCCCAAGGGAGTGTGAGCATTAGTAATGGATGTCACATACAGGCGGATGTTTTAAGGGGCAGTGATGAATCACTATATCCTCCAAGGAGATTGAAGAAGAAAACGGCAAGATAGAACCTCCTTCATTCAGGGTCACCAAATCACTGTCACTTTCCCTGGGCATGAAACTTGATCACTAAGCTAGCCAACTGTGCTGGCTGTCTAGTAAAGCTGAACAGAAAGATAGCAAGATACTGGTGGTGGGCAGGGGCATAGAGGACAAAAGAGAGTCTTTCAAATATTTGCATCCACCAGGATTTTATATAAATGATTAAACTCTTCATTTTTGAAACAACTTTGAGTTGCATTTTTCTTACTTGCAACCAATGAGTGTTGACCAGTGGTGAGTAGCACTGCCTCATATAACTTCCCTTCCCATCATCCGTTTGCCTGAAGTTATTTATTAATTCATGAATTTGTGGATTCATTTCATAGAGTTTTAGCAGAGCAAGTATATTCGAGGCATTTATAGAAAATGTTAAGTGTGTAGTTAGTACTATAACATCGTGTCTGGCATGATCTCAATTTGGTTTAAAGTAAAACATAAAAGAAAAACAATTTGTATGCTTGCATGTGTGTTTCTAAGCTTCATATTTGGTTCAATTTCTTGTCACATTGAAAAATGAGACAAGAAACATTTGGAAAGTAAATAGCAGGTGCAATGGAACAAAACTTGTGATACACCCTTAGTGTCTGGGCAGGGAATTTTGATATTGGTGGTTTGCAGAGATTGTACTAGACCAGATGGGTTTTTTCTCTGCATAGTTAATTTTCAACTGCTGAAACCCATAAACAGACCTTAAGCATTAGTCATTAGGCATGTTTTTACCATGGTGACCACAACTTTGTGCTTCTGACCCCAGATGACTTTCAGTAGCAAGAGGGCCAAAGGTGTGGACCTATAGCCAACACAGATGGCCTCAGAGTGGAGACTACTGCAGTCTGACCTTGAATTTGTTGTGCAAAGCATAGTCCTCAGCAATGGAGTGTCTTTGGCAGGCAACAAGGCTGCAGTATGCAGCAGGTAAAGTTTAGTCCGATGCAGCTCAGCCTGGCCTGGTGTATCTGGCCGGGTTAACGTGGGATTATTACCTGCATGTGCACAGCAATCAGCAAGTTATACACGAACCACAGAACACCAGGCAGCTTTTAAGTTCTTTTGCCTCAGGTGGCAGTAGGTAGCATTCCATTCTGTATTCAGAGCAGAGGTTGAAATTATGGAGAACTTGATCTTAAATTATGTGTTTGGTCTAAAGTTTCAATAGTAGAAAATAAAAAAGAATGTTGGAGTGAATTTCAAAATTACAGTTATTATAGTTGGGCATCTGGGTACAGCAGTGCTCAAGAAATTTATGGCATGGAAAAGATAGTCATTGTCTAGACCTTAGAGGACCACATGGCTGAAGCTCTGGCACTCACTAAGAGCACCTGCCCCAACAGGGCATGCTTCAGTTCAGATATCTGAGTGTGACTTTTCTGTTCCATCTAAGGTGAAATCTTTTTCTAGAAGGCAGGATGCTTTTAGGCCACAGCAGTTCCATTTTAAGAGGCAAAGGAAGGATGCTGTTGTACACACACGCACAAGTGAGTGTTGGAAGAATACCTTGAAGTTGATACTACTTAGGGCTGAGTGCTCAAAGAGAAATGAAGTAAAGAGATTTATAATAGGTTGGGCAAGAAGGAAAAGATTCTCAACTCTGTTTGCGGCCATGACAAATGAGAGGAAAGCATTGTTTCTCCTCTGATGAAGGAGATGACCTGATAGAAAAGACAGATGGCATGGGCATCGGAGTTCCTGCCCACTGTCTGGCCCCCATATATGGTAAATTCATAGTGATGGATTTTTCATTTGCTAGAAAATTCCTACCAATTTTCTTCACATGTTGTGGATTTCAAAAAGGTAAAGACTGGCTGAAATCAGTGTTGCCACCGTTCTTCAGATAGGTATTGAGAACACTATGTGCTATGTCTGTGGAGCAAGATTATCACAATAGGTCATTGCTCTAGGGATTAGGGTTTCTGTTATATCCTAATTCTGGTGGGTGTGAGGTCAGGGTTAGTTTTTCAGAATCCTGTTTTTTAAAAGCCCTGCTGGAAGATGACTGATGATGAGTCTTGAAAGTGGACTAAGAATTTCTGAGGCCTTAGAAAATCTACACCCTTCCCAGACAGCTGCTGCGGAAAGAAGTCCTGCTGTACCCAGGTATGGTAAGCTTCAAACCGGAATAAAAATTGGAAAGGATGAATTTTGGACTTAAATTTATTTTGAAAAGTGAGGAGATTTGATTTTTACTTTATTTGAATTTAACTGGCAGGAGTATTTATTCTTTAAATTTTATTTTCTCCCTATAAGATTAATACTGGCAGAAAGCATGTATGAAAGATTAGGGCAACTTTATTGATGGATTTTCATGAATTAAAGATCTTTATGCACTTTAGAATTGGTACATGATTCTCTTGCCATCTAAAATTATTACAAAACTTCTTCTATCTTTTGAATACACATAATTTGGTTTGGATATTAGAATACAGCTAATTTCTTAGTAAGTTGAATCTATAAAATCATATGTATTTATAATTATATATGCATGCTAAAATGTCATATGTAATATATCTATATATTACATAATACTACTTGGTATATAAATTTGTGGAGCCTAAACTTGGCAAGTGCATCTCAGTTCCAATTTTGCTGGCCAGCCTACTTGTAAGACAGCTTGAGGTTCCAATCTGCTTGTTTGTGTTGGTGTCGGGTGGTGCTGCTTGGACTCCTCAGGTCCAGAATTCTCTATGGCTGATTGGGTAAATCTGCACAATTGTAATTCCTGTCACGGTTGACCTTTGGTTTCTCACACAAAGCTTTATTCTCCAACTTAATAATTACATAAAGACATTGTTACAGCTCTACCTTCTACTCTCAACTGATTTAAAACCTAAAGAGAAGCAAAGTTTTTGTTTGTCCTCTCAGATATTGCAGTAGTATATATGCATGTGTAATACATTAGTATTATATATGTGCATATATAAATAAATAAGTATATGTATATATATAATATACAAAAATGCATGTTTAAATATGCTATAAATTTGCACATGCATACATATGTATATATGCATATCAGTGTGAGACATATGTATGTGCATATATGCTACATATACAAATCTCAAATATAGCAAGATCACGCACATGTATACACACACACATATATGCATGTGAAATATTCTTTATGTTTTAATTGTGGAATTGCTATTGATATTTTATTGCTCTTCTTTGCACATTTCTATATTTTCCAAATTTTTTATGTATATTCATTACTCAGAAAAAAATTAGAGTTAAAATGATCATGGTCAGTTGTCCCCATCACTTGTCACCTGTCTCTTCCTCCTCCATATGAGTTATAATGAGCTCATAGTTTCAGAGGTTCAGTCCATGGTCTGCTGACACCATGCCTCTGGGCCCACGGTGAGGAATAACATCATGGTGGAAGGGCACAGTGGAGGAAACCTGACCAATTCATCATAGCCAGGAAGAAGAAGGAGTTTGAGTGCAGTGGTTCAAGGACAGTACAGTCACCAAAGCCATCCTCCCAGTGACCTGTTTCCTCCAGGCATGCCTCACCTGCCTACAGTTAACATCCATTCAAAGTATTAGTCCATTCAATGGATGGATGCACCAATTAGGTCACAGCTCTCCTAATCCAATCATTTCACCTCTGATCATTCCTACCTTGTCTCACACATGAGCTTTTGGGAGATGTCTCATATCCAAACCATAACCCTTGTCTTTATAAAATAGTAATAATTGGTTTCAATATGTTTTTGACTTGTTTTGTTCTGGTTGCACCTGTTATAGTGTGACTTTCTTGAGAGGAATGGTCAGCTCTTAATTCACGGGCTTTGTTATGTGCACATAACAGCATGATATGCGGTGTGCACCCAATATTTATTGATATTAAGATTCTAAGCCAGGTGCTGTGGCACATGCCTGTAATTCCAGTGGCTGGGGAGGCTGAGGCAGGAGAATGGCAAGTTCAAAGTCCACCTCAGCAACTGAGCGAGACCCTAAACAACTTTGTGAGACACTGTCTCAAAATAAAAAAGGGCTGGGGATGTGGCTCAGTGGTTAAGCACCCGTGGGTTCAATGTCTGGTACCAAAAAAAAAAAAAAATTCTACCTGATACTTGGAACTGAGGGTGTAGCTCTGTAGGAGAATGCTCATCTAGCATGCCCAAGGTTTTGGGTCCAATCCCCTGTACTAGGAGGAAAAAGTCTACCTCTAATAATACATTTCAAATAATTGTAGGACACTGTAGAAATATTTGCAGAAAATAGGGGAGGAAATTCCACATAATAATCATGTAATTAATTGCTAAACAAGGTTATTGTAGATCTAAAAATAAAATAATATTCCCTGAAGCAGTAGATTCAAACCAGGCTCTAGTGAATTTCTGATTGAAAGTAAAATAAGAATGTGCAGGACCACGCAAAGTGATTATGGCTTCTCTTAGTGAGACTGAGCTGTGCTTAATATTCCCTCAGAGGCCAGAACAACACCTCTTGCCAAATCAACAAATCCTGTTGTCTTGCCCCTGGAGAGACCAGATGATTGTGTAACAGCTGCAGAAGTGAAATCTTTCAACTTGTTTTCAGTTTGAGGGGTGTATCAGGTGCCTGCATGCTATGACATGCCACCCCAAATTCTGGAAGGCCCTGAGAGCAGAGAGCACATTGAAATCTCCTGGAAACTGTAAGGAGCACTAATTCTGGTTCTTCTCCCAGAGGTTCTGATTTCATTGACCTACTGTGCAGCTGGGCATCCAACAGCTCAAAAACTCCCGAGACGGTTGTAATATGCAGCCAGGATTGAGAATCAATACTTGAGGGTCTTTGGGAGGTTTTAATGCTTTGTTTTCTCTCTCTCTTTAACTATAATTTCTCCTCCAAAACATACCTACTTCCTGAATATTCAAACAAAATTACCCATATCAATCATGGTTCACCTGGAATTTTAAAGGAAACTCCTTTTTCTCCTTTAGGGCTTCCTGTCCAGTTCAATGGTGTTCTCTGTCACTATTCTGCATCCCCCCCCCCAAAAATGTGCATTTGTTGCATCCAATGGTAACCTGTTCTGTGGATGTGACAGAATTGGGTATGAATAATGTGCTAAATTTAAGAAGAAAAAAATAATTTTGATCATGAAGACTCAATATTTTTTTCTTTTCACATGAAGCAGCTGTACAGTTTCTCATCTGTTAACAGCTGGATTTCAAATACTTAATCATAGGAAAGAATAATGTCCAAGGGTATTATAAATTGTAGAAGCTGTAAAAATATACAAATGTTTCCATTCATCTGAGTAAGGTATATATTCTTTTGAAAATAAATAAATGCACGTCTCATCTATCTGCATGCATGCCATCACTATATAGCACACTTAAAATGTTTAGTGCAGGGGCTGGAGCAGTGGCTCAGTGGTTATGGTGCTTGCTCGGCATGCGCAAATACATGGATTCAAACCCCAGCAACCCACATACACAACTAAGTGTCAGAGCAATGAAAGCCATGTGAAAAACTCAATAAAAATTGATTCTCTCTGTCTCTCTCTCTCACTCACTGTCCTTCTCTCTTTAAAAAAAAAATGTTTAATGCACACAAGCATTCACAGGTTCTTCCCAGTTATTCTTTGTCTGCTGCCTAGGGTTCATTGGTCAAAGACCGGGGTTGCTAATCTATGTCTTTAGCACATAGAAGCAATTTACTTTGACCACTTAGAAGACATTTATCCTCATATTATCTGGCCCAGGGTGGTAGAAGGGTCTGGAAGGCTGTCTTGGTAGCTGTTCCTGGATTCCAGAACTACTCAGTCAGGCATCATGGTTCAGTATTTTTTTCTAATACTACTGATGAACCCTTCACTGACCAATGTTTATATTTGACCTGGGAGCAGTAAAAGTGATAGCCAAGCTGAAAAAGAGTTGGTTCTTAGCCATCCTTTCTAACTATAAACCGTGTCAGTACTGTTACATTTCCTTTTGGCCATAAGGGAGTGAGAGAACTATCAGAACAGTCTTTATGTGGAGAAATATAACTATATTGTTGAGTAAAATACTGCTATGGGAAGTTAAATAAACCTACTTGTGTTAAATAAAACTACAATTTGAAAGAGCTTTGCTAGTTCACATAAAGAGCTGATCAAATCCCTGATGCTAATGGAAATCAAGGATAAAATTGCCATATGAAAGGTTTGAAAGCAGAGCAAACACTATTGAAATCCATATTAACTGGGGGCCGATGGAAGTTGTCCTGATTCCATTTTCACAGGCTCTGGATATCTTTGCAATTTCTCTTTGTTATATTTCTCCCTCCAAAAAGATTATGCGTCCTTTCTGTTGGGTAACACATACTGTGTATTCAAATAAATGGTTAATGACACATGATGCTCATTTTCATGTATTGTTTTAGCTTATAGCATAGGGAATAACTATACAGTCAGGCTCTTAAGTGGCCTCAGTAAATCATTTCCATTCCTGAAATTCCAATGACTACATACTTAAATTTTATATTCTTTAGCCAAAGGAAAATCCCATTTTGAAAGTAAAATTGTTCTTCACTATTTTCTACTCACTTTTGGCACCATTAGCATGTATTCTATCATAAATGGATCCTCTGGTTCTTCCATTTTTTCATACTCCTATTAATTTTTAAGTTGAGTTTATAATAAGTAGATTAAACACATAGGACTAATAAAACTCATCTAAGATGAGAAGAACATTGAACTATTCAGAAGACCTCACAACTTATGAAATTTTCATTTGTTTTATTCAATCTGCATGAGGGGTTATTAGTAATGAATAAATGAAAATTGTGATCTGGAGAAAAAGGAACTCTTGTATTCTGTTGCTGGGAATATAATAATATAAACTAGTATGGTCATTACACAAAAACAACATGTAAGTTCCTCAAAAATTAAAAATATAACCACCATAGGGTCCAGCAATCCCACATCTGAATGTAATGAAATTAATTTCTCAATAAGTTATCTGCATGCCCACATTGATTGAAGCATTGCTCATAATAGCCATGGTATGGAAACAACCTAAGTGCCCATCAATTGATGGATAGTAAAGAAACTGTAGCATATACAAAATGGAGTACTTTCCACCTTTAAACAATGTGATTGAACCTGGAGGACACTATGCTAAGGGAAATAAACCATTGACGAAAAGACATGATCACACTTACATGTAGAATTTAAAAACATCAAACTCATAAAAGCCTTGGTTGCCAAGGGCTGAGAATTTGGGGAAATGGGTAGATTTTAGTTTAAAGAATGCAGGATGAATGAGTGGAGACCTAGTGTGCCATTTGGGAATTGCACTTAATAATACTGTATTTTCTACTTGATATTTGCTGGTAGGACATCTAAAGCGTTCTGTGTCTCACACACAGAATGGTAACTATGAAAGGTGATGGATATGTGAATTAGTTCAGAGGTGGTGATCTGTTCACAATGAATATGTACAATGCGTCTTAAAACATGTTGTGTGCCATAAATATGTGTATAATTTGTATTTGTCAATTATATATCCGTAGAACTGGGATTTTTAAAAATTGTAAGTCCCAGAAATCCATTGTTACAGTGTTTAAAATTATCAATGAAACCATAGGCACAAGGTTCATGGTATTTAATAAAAAAAATTTAAATGTGGAAAATATCACAAGTGATATTGGCAGTGGAAAGCCCTGAATTGGTCTTTATTCTGCTTCAAAAGATATCTAAGAACCTTAGAAAATGTTTACATATTATTATCTCAAAAATTTTAGTTATGTCTACACATTTTCATAGCCAGTTTTGTCCAATCTTTTTACCATTGGAGGGAAACACCTTTTCTGCCCTTCTGTTATGTCCTTCCATGTGAAGAAAGTGATTGTTGACCCCTGAACTCTTTGCTCTTCAATTGACCTCATCCTGGCCCAGGTGAGAGACTTATGGGTTAATAACTTGGGAAAAACAAAATATTCTTTGTTCCCCCTGAAAGCAAGCCTTCCCATATGTTCTCTTCTGTTCCTCTGTTGTGAAACTTACCTAGGTGAGCCCTCTAGATGTTTTCCTTGTTCCAGCTTCCAAGGTGGTGATCCTGGCTATTTGGCTGGTAAGTATCATGAAACACATTTGGCTCCCATATGACCTCTGACTTATCCTTGATTAACAATGCTAAACTTCCACCTATTCCTCATTTTTTTTCAATTTATTCAGAACACAGGTAAAAAGGAATAAACACACCAGTATTTATTACAATGGAGAAAGATGTTTGCTATAATATTTTTAAAGCACTATCGGTTTTCCAGTACCTACTTCTGTATAGCATACCATTTCAAAATTAAGTGGTTTGAACAACAGTATATTATTATTTGTCATGATTCTTTGCAATGGCTGGACTCAGGAGAAGTTCCTGAATACTAATCAGAGTATGACTGCGGTATGATTCATCTGAAGGTGCTGGGGCTGGATGTCCAAAATGACTTATAAGTTTGGCATCTCTGGATGGCAAGTGTTTTAGAAAAATCTGATATTTGAGAACCAGCCCAAAGGTGGAAGATTCAGGAAGATCTGAGAAAGAGGTGGATAAATTCAGGATTGTATAGGATGCAATTAGAAAATTACACACAGAAGCATGTTTTGGGTGACTGCAGGACAGGATGAGCCCAACAACCTGAGGCAGGAGGAAGGGTATATATGCTAAGCTCAACAAAGGTAGCCATCTGTTAAAACTGTTACGATATTGAATGTCTCTAAAGACATGGTGTGAATATCAATGGTTGTTATGAACTGTTCGCCTCACATTTTTAATGACTTTGTTTATCCTATAGGGTTTGGAAGATGTGCCAGAGTCTGCTGACCGGTAAGATGGTGGTTATGACCAAGATTGCTATAGTGATATCAAGCAGAATAGCTACAGTGATGTTTGAGCTGGAACTTGTCAGACAATTCTTTTTTCCTTGTGAGTCTTCCACATGGTTAGCTAGATTTTCCTCACACTGTGAAAAAACGGGAAGCTGCCTCACATGATGTCATATTATAGTATAACATGGGATCTCATGGTTGTTGAACTTCTTTCTTGGGCCTGGGGTTTCCAAGAGAGAAGAAGAGGCTGCAAGGAAGACTAGACTTAGAATTCATGAAGCTTCAGTTTTTGCTGTATTACATAGGGTACACAAGACCAAACCAGATTCATATAGGAAGGACTAAAGAGGGCACCAAACCTCAGAACCTTGGTACATTACGAATGTGTGGGAGGAATTGACTGCAGCCTATAATGCTGAGCACATAAATGTTTGTTATAGGCAACTTCATGAATTAGAATGTTTATTAGAAAAGACTGTAATTTGTTCACTTAAATTTTTCATTGCTTGTCATAGAAAGCTGAAATTTCCTCATCAATCTTATGATAATTAATGCAAATTATTATTTCATTGAATTTCTTATAACTTATTCAACATGTCTGAAAGAGTGTAGTTTTTTTTTATTTTAAAAAAGCATCTGATTTTCTTCCTTGCATGCTTATTTTTTTCTTTTTAGCTAAAATGAACGTTTCTGCTAGTCTAATTTTAAAGCACAACATAAAACCTTTTTCTTTCACAGTAGGGAAACCTTAAAAATATAAAATGCTTGCATAACCATAAGGATACAGTAATAACTAGATCTAGGGATGCTATAGCACACTGCAGAGGCAGGCAGGTGGGAAATGCCACCCAGAACACAGGGCATTCAGGAGAATCTTAAAAGAGAGGATGTGGCTCCTGAAAGCTCTGTGTGGGGAAAAGAGCCTCTTCATTCACCTGCAACACTAGAAGGACTATTCAACGCTTTGTCTTGTGGAATAGGTTTCTAGAATAGAGATCAATATCTGCAAAGACTGAGAGAGAGTATAGTGTTTTAGAGAGCCACCAGGACAAGGTAAATAAGGACAAGCAATGACCAAGTTCTTAGGACTGGAAATTATTGCTATAATTACTTTATGCCACAGTACTCTATAAAGTAATTATAGCTGCTGTAACAAATAAAGCACCAATATTTTTTCATAGTTCTTCATAAAGAAACTTTTTTATTCAAGTTTAAAATGAGTATTTCTGATTGATGATGGTCTCTACTTCAAAGTAGCATTTCAGACACCCATGTTTGCATCTTTAAGAGTCTGTCAATTTTGTCATGGAGGTTTCAAGGTTATTATTCCCCTCTGCATGTAGATAAAAGATAAATTGAATGAAAGGATCATGAGTTAGTGATTTTCATGGACCAGGGATGAAAGTGACACACATAACTTCATTCATGCTCCACCCAGTACTCAGTAGCATAGCTGGAGATAACTGGGAGATGGGATCTTAGCCATGACATGGAAGTTGGAACTGAAGTCTAGCTCTGAGCCCACAAAGAACAAACAGGGGTTTGGTGAATAACTAGTTAGCTTGCCTTGGCCACACTCAGTAGCTAGAGTTAATGAGAGAAGTAGAGGACTTGGTACTGAGCTGGACTTGTATGGTCTAAAAGTTGCTGCTATCTATGAAGCAAGAGAGTGAGTCCTTGTCAGACACCAAATCTTCAAGTTCATGGATATTGGATTCCCCAGTCTTCAGAGCTGTGTAATAAATTTCTGTTGTTTATAAATTACCCATTCTGAGATATTTGGGGATAGCAACTGAAAGAGATAAAGACCAATAACTCTCTACTTTGATATTCTTGTGCTTCCTCTTTGTTTACAGGCAAGAATAGTCCTAGAACCTTGGGAAGTACTAAGTCAAAGAGGAGACACAGTATAGCTTAAGTGTAGCATGACTTAGTTGTATAGTTTAAGAAGCTAAAGGAATGTTAACATCTGTAAGATAAAATTTGGACCCAAACCAGTTCTACTATTCTAAACGATGTGAATGACAGGTGACCTAGAGAGCCCAGAGGGATCAAAAAACAAAATAAAACAAAAATCATTGCAAAGAAGAAATATATAATGGAAAATAGAGTCTCACAGATATTGTTGACAACAAAAGACACATCTGCTTTTATTTGTAAGAAAATAAAATTTGGGTAAGTGCTATTTCTCTTTTGGAAACTGAAAAATTTGTTCTGAAACCTAAACTTTTTCCACTTCATTAATTCTCCTACTGAAGATGTAGAGTGCTAGTTGATTTGGGGTATTAATTCCACTTTTTTGATTTTCAAGATTTGTCATGATTTTTGCCATCATCAGAATAAAAACTCACCACCAAAATCTTCCATTTCATTCTGCCAGGCAGAAGAGTTGAGTAAGTTTTCTCTATATCTTTTCCTATTTGTAGAGTATACACACATTTTTATTTTTCTTTCAAAATTACTTTATTTCTTAGCTTTAAGGTGCTAAAACTTTTATCCAATAACTTTTCACTTGCTTTGGAAAAATAAACTCCTTGTAACTAGGGCTGATTTATGTGCACAGAAAGAACAAAGGCAGGGGGACAACAGGACTATCAAGGCCACCACCGTAGGACTAGACAGTATCCTCACATCTCCAGCCAAGAGGCAAGAACTCACTCCTGCAAGCCCATTTACAAGGCACAAATAAGTCTGCGAATCTCCAGAATAAAGTAGCACTACAGCAAGCTCTGTTCCTTAGAAGACATTCTCATTGCCAGCTGGTTATTTTCTTAACCAGGGTTCATGTGATCCATTTCCAGGGCACCATGGCTCTGCTAAAATTCACAAGGGGAAAATGGTTGCTTAATTGCCCGTAAGAAATTCCTAGAGATGCTTCAGTTGTAATAACTTGTCTTCCTCTGCCCATGATCCATGAATAACAAAACAATTGAAAGTCGAACTGAAAAAAATATATAATCACATGTCTAGTCAAAGTAAAGCAGAGCACTGAAATAATTATTTGAATAAATCATACCTCTCCTCCCAAAATATTCATCGTTTTCACAGCTCAGTTTTAAGTTCTCTAGAACTTGAGAGTAAAGTATAATTTAATTATTTTCCTTACCTTATTATGTGTGAACATGTTCAATGCACAGAATAAAATGACAGGGAATATCCTGCTTGCACTATTTATCTGTCTGCCACCCTAGCTTGTGGCTCATTTTCCTTGAAGACAACTTCCTGCCATGAAAGGCATCGTGTGTTGAGTTGACAGCTTGGGTTCACATCGCTCCCCTGTCCACAGCTCTCACTTTGTTTATGGAAAAGTCATTCCATTTCCCTGGATCTCTCTTGTGAGGATGATGGGATAGTCCAGAGTTTCTACTAAATGTATGATTCTGTAATCCTATTTTTCTTTTGTTAAACAGAAAGTTCCTAACGAGAAGTTTCAATGCAGGATCCAGTATGTAGCTCTCCATTTAAAAACCTGTGGTGTTCATGTTTAAGTCCCTTTTGGCTGAGTCTGCCGAAAATCCATTTTACAAATCTATTTTCTTTGAATTAGCATTGTGTATCAATGGAAGCCTTTTCTAAATCTCTCATCTGCTTTGAAGGTTCTCAGAAACATTTCTTCACCTTGTACAGCATTACCTGGCTAATGCGTTCTAAACATTTTGTTCTATGTTTATCTCAACATTTTTTTTTCTCGTTGAGATTATTAACATGGGAACACTTTGGAAATGTTAGAAAGGATCAGACATCCTTCAGCTGCACTGACTGCTCCTGCGTTCTACAATGTACACCAAGCCAACTGGTGCTCAAGTGTGACCAGAAAAGGAGGTTGCTTTGCTTTGTTTTCAAACTATGCCCCCAGTCTCTTCCCTCAGAAGACTCACCCCCCATTTATAGAAGTGTAAAGTCATACTCTTCTTCCAGAGGTACCCAAAATTGGGCTCCTCAAGGACATTCTTAAAGATGGTCGAAAGAAATCAGGCATCTACAACTAGACTCAAATGATTAGGATGTGACTGTGAATTGAAACAGGAGGAAATTAAATTTTCAGAGTGCACAGAAATGTTTTATTTTAGAGTAGATTTCATTATTACCAAGGCATTGTGTGACTTTTGACAAAATTCACATCTCCTGGAATGAATACGTCATCTGTCACTTTTCTTGTGACCTATGATGAGAAGGATGAATGGATATCTCACAGTAAGTGACAACAGTTTTCTCTCTGTTACTGTGGGCTAAGAGGTCGCCTTTCAGATGTTCCTCCATCGTGAGCTTCATTCCATATACCAACACAATTTGGCTTCTCAGGGAAGAAAGTTAAGCACAAAGGTTTTCTGTAGTTTTGAAGATAGTGGTAATAGGAGTTAACTTAATAAAGATTATGGTTCAAACACTGAAGCCTCTGTTTCCTCAAGAAGCAATAACTACTGAGTTCCCAGTATGGGGGTAGATAAAGATATAGATCTGTATCGATGGAGCCATCTATTCCCCATTACTTCTAACTGTCACAATAATGTTAAAGCTATAAATCATTCCTATTCCACAATCATTGGAACTAATTCTTGGAATAGTTAAATGACTTAAATATCTCTCAGAAAATATTGAACCAGGATTTATATCCAGAACCTCTGACTCCAGACCTTTCAACCTCTCACCTGTTGCTGTCCACAATAGTAGGTGCAGGCCACATGTAGATCGTGACCACTTGATATGTGACTTTTCCAAAGTGATATTCAGAATTAAAAAGTAAAACATCATGAATTATTTTTTAATGTGCTTTTGTATCCATTAGCTAGAATTTTATTAAGGATTTTTGCATCAATGTTCATCAGGGAAATTGGTCTGTAGCTTTCTTTCCTTGATGTGTCTTTGTTGGGCTTTGGAATCAGTGTAATGTTTACTTCATAGAAAGTGTTTGGGAGTGTTCCCTCTCTATCAATTTCCTGGAAGAGCTTGTAGAGGATCGGTGTTAGTTCTTCTGTGAAGGCTTGGTAGAATTCTGCCATATATCCATCTGGACCTGGGCTTTTCTTTTTTGGGAGAGCTTTGATTGCTGCTTCAATTTCGCTTTCTGTGATCGGTTGGTTGAGATTTTCAATGTCCTCCTGTGTTAAAGAGGGGTTGTCCTGTGTGTCCACAAATCCTGTCTGTGTCGTCCAGGTTATCAAATTTGGCAGAGTATAAGTTTTCAAAATAGGTTCTGATAATCTTCTGTATCTTGGATGGGTCTGTGGTGATATCCCCATTTTCACCTCTGATTTTATTGATTTGCTTCATTTCAATCTTCCTTTTGGTGAGTTTGGCAAGGGGTCTGCCGATTTTATTAACTCTTTCAAAGAACAAACTCTTAGATTTGTTAATAGATTGAATAGCTTTTTTGTTCTCAATTTTGTTGATTTCAGCTCTGATTTTGGTAATTTCCTGTCTTATGTTAGACTTAGGGTTGGACTGTTCCTCCTTTTGTAGTCATTTGTGATGAAGCATAAGGCTATTAATCTGATCTCTTTCTAGATTTTTGATGTATGCATGCAGTGCTATAAATTTACCTCTTAAGAAAGCCTTCATACTGTCCCAGAGGTTTCGGTATGTTGTTTCCTCATTGTCGTTCAGTTCCAAAAACTTCATATAATTCATTGTGATAAAGTGAGCTTCATTCCAGGAAAACAAGGCTGGTTCAATATACGCAAATCAATAAATGTGATTCACCACATAAACAGAATTAAAAACAAAAAATCATATAATCATCTCAATTGATGCAGAGAAGGCATTTGATAAAATTCAACACCACTTTATGCTCAAAACTTTGGAAAAGATAGGGATCAAGGGAAGATATTTTAACTATGTCAGATCCGTTTACAACAGACCCATAGCCAACATTCTTCTCAATGGAGAAAAACTGAAAGCATTTGCACTGAATTCAGGTACAAGACAAGGCTTTCCACTTTCCCCATTCTTGTTCAATTTAGTCCTTGAAACCCTTGCCAGAGCCATCAGGCAAGACAAGGAAATCAAAGGAATTCATATAAGAAAAGAGGAAGTTAAGTTAGTTCTATTCGCAGATGACATGATTCTATACCTAGAAGAACCAATAACATCAGCCAGAAAACTCCTAGAGCTTATAGGTGATTTTAGCAAAGTAGCTGGCTACAAGATCAACTCCAGCGAATCACTAGCATTTCTTTACTCCAGCAACAAATCCGCAGAAGAAGAAATCAGGAAATCTCTCCCATTCACCATCACTTCCAAAAAAATGAAATACTTTGGCATTAACCTTACAAAGGATGTTAAGGACCTCTTCAAAGAAAACTATCAAACACTAAAAAAAGAAATTACAGAAGACCTGAGTAGATGGAAAATCATTCCATGCTCATGGTTAGGCAGAATCAATATAATAAAGATGGCCATTCTACCCGAAGCCCTATACAGATTCAGTGTAATCCCCATCATGATACGTATGGCATTCTTCAGAGATATAGAAAAAGCAATTCTCAAATTCATATGGAATAACAGGAGACCCAGACTAGCCAAAATATTACTCTATGGAAAGGAAGAAATAGGGGGTATCTCAATCCCTGACCTGAAATTATACTACAGAGCAGTAGTAGCAAAAACAGCATGGTATTGGTATCAAAACAGAACTGAAGACCAGTGGAACCAAATAGAAGATCCTGAGACAAACCCCCATATCCTTAACTATTTGATATTTGATAAAGGGGACAAAAGTACAGTATGGAAGAAAGACAGCCTGTTCAACAAATGGTGTTGGACAAACTGGACAGCCATATGTAGACAACTAAAGCTGGATCCTTATATTTCACCCTGCACAAAAATTAAATCAAAATGGGTCAAAGACCTGGATATTAAGCCAACAACTTTAAACTTACTAGAAAAAGAAGTAGGGTCAACACTACAACATATAGGAGTCGGCAGCTACTTCCTTAACAGAACTCCTATGGCACATGCTGTAAAATCAAGAATAAATGAATGGGATGCAATTAAACTAAAAAGTTTCTGCACAGCCAAAGATCTAGTCAAGAGCATCAAGAGAGAACCTACAGAACGGGAGAAAACTTTTGCCTGTTACACATTGGACAGAGGGCTAATATCCAGAATATACAGGGAACTAAAGAAACTAAAGTCCAAACTCACAAATAATTCAATCAATAAATGGGCTAAAGAACTCAAAAGGAACTTCTCTCCAGTGGAAGTCCAGAAAGCCCATAAATATATGAGAAAATGCTCTGCATCATTAGCTATAAGGGAAATGCAAATCAAAACTTCAATGAGATTACACCTCACTCCTGTTAGATTGGCAAAAATGAAGAATACAAACAACGACAGATGCCTGAAGGGTTGTGGGAAAAGAGGAACACTGTTACACTGCTGGTGGGACTGCAAACTGATTCAACCACTATGGAAAGCAGTGTGGAGAATCCTCAAAAAATTAAGGATGGAACCACCTTATGACCCAGCCATCCCACTCCTGGGTATTTTCCCAAAAGAGTTAGAATCAGTATATTACAGTGATGTGGCTTCCTCAATGTTTATAGCAGCTCAATTTACTATAGCTAGACTATGGAACCAACCCAGATACCCCTCACTCGATGAGTGGATACAAAAACTTTGGTACATATATACAGTGGAATACTACTCGGCCATTAGAGAAGATGATATTATGGCTTTTGATATCAAATGGATGGAGATGGAAAGAATTATGCTAAGTGAAGTATCCCAATCTCAGAGACTCAAAGGCCAAATGGTTTCTCTCATCTGTGGATGCTAGAATATATGGGGAAGCAGTAGGGTAGACAATAATTCAAATTGTATGACTCTCAGAGTAATAGGGGATGGCTCCCTAGGATACTTGGAGGTGTAGGGAGGTGGATGGGGAGGGTGGAGGGTGCATGAAGAACTCATAGGAGACTGGAGAGTGGGAATATGGGGGAACCATCCCAGAAGCCAATTTCATTCCTCCACGAGATACCCATTTAATGCATGAGTTCTTCTGGGGGAAACTGCAACAGGTGAAACCCAAGGTGGTCATCCATGTTTTGGCATTACCCCTGGATAACAAAGTATATATACATTGATTACTGTTGGTTTGATAATGTTTCCCCCTCAACTATATCTCTATATACTTCTAATAAAAAAAAA
>PVKS010019297.1:0-38616 GCA_004027875.1 Aplodontia rufa | reverse complement strand
AAGGAAGAAATAGGGGGTATCTCAATCCCTGACCTGAAATTATATTACAGAGCTGTAGTAGCAAAAACAGCATGGTATTGGTATCAAAACAGAACCGAAGACCAGTGGAACCGAATAGAAGATCCTGAGACAAACCCCCATATCCTTAACTATTTGATATTTGATAAAGGGGGCAAAAGTATAGTGTGGAAGAAAGACAACAAATGGTATTGGCCAAACTGGACAGCCATATGTAGACAACTGAATCTGGATCCTTATCTTTCACCCTGCACAAAAATTAAATCAAAATGGATCAAAGACCTGGATACTACGTCTACAGCTTTAAACTTACTAGAAAAAAGAAGTAGGGTCAACACTACAGCTTATAGGAGTCAGCAGCTACTTCCTAAACAAAACTCCTATGGCTCATGCTGTAAAATCAATGGGATGCAATTAAACTAAAAAATTTCTGCACAGCTAAAGATCTAGTCAAGAGCATCAAGAGAGAACCTACAGAATGGGAGAAAACTTGCCTGCTACACCTCAGACAGAGTGCTAATATCCAGAATTTATAGGGAACTAAAGAAACTAAAGTCCAAACTCACAAATAATCCAATCGATAAATGGGCTAAAGAACTCAAAAGGAACTTCTCTCCAGTGGAAGTCCAGAAAGCCCACAAATATATGAGAAAATGCTCTACATCATTAGCTATCAGGGAAATGCAAATCAAAACTTCCATGAGATACCACCTCACTCCTGTTAGAGTGGCAAAAATGAAGAATACAAACAACAACAGATGCTGGAGGGGCTGTGGGAAAAGAGGAAAACTGTTACACTGCTGGTGGGACTGCAAACTGGTTCAGCCACCACTCTGGAAAGCAGTGTGGAGAATCCTCAAAAAATTAAGGATGGAACCACCTTATAACCCAGCTATCCCACTCCTGGGAATTTTCCCAAAAGACTTAGAATCAGCATATTATAGTGATGTGGCTTCATCAATGTTTATAGCAGCTCAATTTACTATAGCTAGACTATGGAACCAACCCAGATGCCCCTCACTTGACGAGTGGATACAAAAACTTTGGTACATATATACTATGGAATACTACTCAGCCATTAGAGAGGACGATATTATGGCTTTTGAAATCAAATGGATGGAGATGGATAGAATTATGTTTAGTGAAGTCTCCCAATCTCAGAGACTCAAGGGCCAAATGGTTTCTCTCATCTGTTGATGCTAGAATTTATGGGGAAGCAGTAGGGCAGAGGGCTAGCCGAACAAAACTTCAAATTGAATGACTTTCAGAGTAATACGGGGATGGCTCTCTAGGATGCCTGGAGGTGTAGGGAGGGGGACGGGGAGGGGGGAGGGTATATGAAGAACTCATAGGAGTCTGGAGATTGGGAAGATGGGGGAACCATCCCAGAAGCCGATGTCACTCCTCCACGAGCTACCCATTTAATGCACGAGTTCTTCTGGGGGAAACTGCAACAGGTAAAACCCAAGGTGGTCATCCATCTTCTGGCATTACCCCTGGATAACAAAGTTTATATACATTGATTGCTAGTGTTTTGATAATGTTTCCCCCTCAACTGTATTTCTATATACTTCTAATTTAAAAAAAAGAAAAAAGAAATAAAATGATTTCTCTTCTATTTCTCCCTATTTAAAAAAAAAACTTGTTAGGAATTTCTAAGATTCTCTTCAGAATTCAAATAGCTTATTTGGGCAGATTATAATTTTGTCGCACAGAAATAATATATTTATTATATAAACTCTACATTTCCTAATTTTAGATGCTAATGTGTTGAAATAAATGATTAAAATTTGTTTTTCTTAGTCCTCACATCAAATTCTTTAGCAACAAATACGAATGACTTATAAACTTTTCTGTTCTAATACTACAATTTTGTGGTAAAGATCAAAACAATGCTTAAGTCTCTGAGTTATAGAAAAATTTTATATTAGTTAGAGATATGGAAGGAACATTATTTATTCAAATATTAATTTGGGGGGCTGGAGCAGTGGATCGGCAGTTACAGTTTGCTTGGCATGTTCAAGTAGGCGGGATTGAACCCAAGGCACCACGTACACAACTAAGTGTCAGAGCAATGAAAGTCACATGAAAAACTAAATAAAAATTGATTCTTTGTTTTTCTTTCGCAGTCCCTCTCTCTTTATAAAAACTTAATGTTTGGTGATCCCCAAGGGCAGGGCCAACCTGTCTACAGTTACCACCCAGTATAATAGTCCTTTCAAATTATTAATCCATCAAATGGATTAATCCACGGATGAGGTCACAACTCCCATAATCTAATCATTTTACCTTTGTACATTCCTGTATTGCCTAACCCATGAGTTTTTTGAAGGATACCTCATATCCAAGCCATAACACTGCCCAATGATTCTAATGCACATCTAGCTTCTAAGAACCACTTATACAGAAAACACTGAGGTCCCTTTCAGTGAGGTGATTTGGTCAACTTCTCTTGATTCCTAATTTTGTTTTACTTGCGTGAATTAACACTGCCACTGCGACTAGAAGAAAAAAAAATATTCTACCAGAACTTGATTATGGGTGTTACACATAGAATCCCAAATCTTGTGTTCATTCTGTTCTCAACAAACTCAACAAAGATTCCATGGGCTGCCTGAGAGATCTCTTTCATTTAATAGTGAGTAAACATTTTTTTCTCTTTTCCTGTGAAAACTTTCTTAATTATTTCTATTATTCTTAAATTGCAATTTCACAAGAGTATGCATTTTAAAACATAAAGGAAGTGAAATATATTTCTCACAGATATTATTTTCACATCTGTACCTGACATCTATTAAACCAAGGTTCTGATATCCCTGGTGTTCATCTCTCAATTTTTAATAATTCAAACTTTCTGTTCATTTCAAAACATCATTTAGAGGATAAAATAGATAGAAAAAATTTAAAAATTTTCACCCTTTAAAATAAAAACAAAAAAACAGGGGTGAAAATATGGCTCTGTGGTTGAGACCCCTAGATTCAATCCCTAGTACTGGAAAAAAAAATATTGCTTGGAAACCAACATACACACTATATTTGAGGTCACAACCATATAAAACAAACTAAATCAAGTATATTTTCCAGAATTACATATTTATATAACTTCTTATTTTGTATATCTCCAGTCCTAGAATTTAAGGCTGGAACTACAATAGTAATTATACTTGAAAATAACTGTGTTTGATATCAATACTTACTAAAAATAAACTTTCCAGTATTATAAAGAAAATTAGACATAAGCACCCAATAAACTATCATTGCTCCAATGAGAGACACCAAGGAGAAAAGGAGACTTGACCACTGTCCAAAGGAGCCAAAATAATATCTGCAGACATCTGGATATTCCCAGGTAGTGGTATCCAATGAAGCTAGAGAAAATTAAAGAGAAAGAATAAAAACAGACATAGATCAGATATTCCATATTAATAATCTGTGTTCCCCCAATTAACTCAAAACATTTAGCAAAAGATTATGGGTATTTTACCACTAGATATTAGAACAAACTATGAAATAATAGCAACTAAAACATGATAGAAGCTGGGCACAGTGGTACATGCCTGTAATCCCAGCAAATCAGGAGGCTGAGGTAGAAGGATGGCCAAGTTCGAGGCCAATCTGGGCAACTTAGCGATCCCTTATCTAAAACTAATAACATGGTGGGGCTGGAGCAGTGGTTCAGTGGTTGTAGAGCTTGCCTGGCATGTGTGAGTACGCAGGTTTGAACCATAGCACCACGTACACAACTAAGTGTCGGAGCAATGAGGGTCACATGAAAAACTAAATAAAATAGATTCTCTCACTCTCTCACTGTCCTTCACTCTCTTTAAAAAGAAAAAATAATAATATCATGGTATATTTTTCTTACTTGTTCAGATCTTGTTCTCTTCTCTTAGATATGATTGTATATTTTTTGTCCAGTAGATGTGGTGTTCTCTTGCTAAATTTATTTCTAAGCTTACTATTGTGAATGGAATATTTTTCTTGCTTTGTAGTTCCAATTATTAATTGTTGATCTTACATGCAGCTCACTTTCATATCTCTAATAGTGCTAGTGACTTAGCATTCTAATAAAAATCTTTCTGCTCATGATATAATTCCAAATCTTGTGTTTTTCTAGTTTATATGTGATATTGGAGATTTAATCCAGGGCTTTCCACATGCTAGGCATGTGCACTACCACTGAGCTACACCCCCGTTTCTAGTTTTTATATTGATTATTTTTTATTTTTGCTGCATTTGATAATAACTCCAAAAAACCCTTAATAATCATTAGCATTACTATGTGTTTTAGTGGAAACAGTAAAATGGAGCATTACTACTGTAATGAAAATAGTATTAGTATTAATTAGTATTAGTATTTTGTCATTTTAGAACTCAGTGGAAGCTATGTTCTCATTTTAAAAGAGACCCTGAATTTCAATATCTATTCACTGCATAAAGAGGTCTTCTAAGTTCAATCAAAACTGAAAAAGAGCAAAACTATGGCTAAACTTCATTATCTTATTTAGGAACGAGGATGAATCTTCTCTCAAGAATTTTAAACAACACTCCCCAAGTGACTAAGATGACATTTGGCACAAGAAGAAAGAAGCTGCTTAAACCAAGTGTGGTGGTGCATGCTTGTAATCCCAGCAACTCTGAAGGCTGACACAGGAGGAAAAGTTCGAGGCCTGCCTCAGCAACTCAGCAAGACCCTCAGCAGTTTAGTGAGACCTTGTCTCTAAATAAGTAGGACAAGGACTGGATATACAGCTCAGTGGTAAAGTGCCGCTGGGTTCAATTCCCAATCCTCTTCCCACCCCACTCCTCCAAAAAAAGAAAAAAAAAAAAAAACCGGTAAGATACGTCAAATGGTTTACAATTAAAGAGAATAAAGTAATGCACGTCTATGTAGGTCCTAAACTACTTTAAAATGACCTAAAAAAGATACTTCCCTCATCTAATAGGCAGGTATAATAGCACACTCATGCTATATATATAGTCTCAGCCATTTGGTAGGCTGAAGATCATCTGAGCCTACAAATTTGCGACTAGCCTGGGCAACATGGTGAGACCATTATCTAAAAAAGAAAAAAAGGATATTTCTCTAATCCAGAATTTATTAAAGATGAGCACAAAACTTTAAGAACTGCTTACATTTTTATTTATTTCAATTTATAATTTCTACTTTTAGAAGATTCTAATGTTTAGATCTTTTGGTATGGCTGGGTCTAAACAAGTCATCAATTCTGATAATAATCATAAAATTCTACATTTAGTTCCAACAAAGGCCTTATTTTAAAAATACAATCTTTTATTTTTATGGAGGAAACTAGAACTAAAGTGAATACACTATGCAAATAACTCCCAGCCTCTCTGTATTTCAAAGGCAGCCACTAAAGCATTAACAGATCAAGTCAGTTGAAAGCGATGAATTAGGAAAGTAAACCTTTTTTCTTTTTTTAAAGAGAGAAGTATAGTGAGAGAGAGACAGACAAACAGAGAGAATCAATTTTTATTTAGGTTTTCACATGCCTTTCACTGCTCTGACACTTAGTTGTGTATGTGGGTGCTGGGGTTTGAACCTGAGTACTCCTGCATGCTGGGTAAGCACCATAACCACCAAGCCACCGCTCCAGCCCCAGGAAAATAAATCTTTTAAGTACAAAGTTGACACACATGTGGAATGTTAGGATCTGCCTCAATGGCAAATACCATATTAATGCCCTAATCAATTCTGGTTTAAGAACAAATGCATATCATATTGTTACTTTATATGCATTTTTTTTTTAAAGAGTGAGGGACAGTGAGAGAGGAGACAGACAGAGAAATGATTTTTATTTAGTTTTTCATGTAGCTTTCATTGCTCTGACACTTCATTGTGTACGTGGTGCTGGGGTATAAACCCATGTACTAGCACATGCCAGGCAAGTGCTGTAAAAACTGAGCCACTGCTCCCAGCCCCTTTACATGCATTTATGATTGTACGATAACTCAAGTCTTAAAATTTTTAAAAATACCCAAAATCAATAATCTATTTTTACTGTATCAAATTCTTACATATCATAGTTCGTGATTTCACCACTCTGTAACAGCAATAAAGTGTTAAAAGGCCCATCAGTATGATGACACACATTCCAGTAGTAAATCCAGCCTGTTTAAAAATAAAAAATGGAACAACATGCCATCATGTAAGAATAAATTCATTTATAATTTATTATGTGCTCTTAAACAATCATAAAAACCTGATAATACAATATATATAATACAAAACTGATAATACAAAACTATATATACTGATTTATTTTAATAAATTTTATGTAGATTATAAAATACTATAAAGAGAAAAATTTTCAGACAAAACGTGTACTAAAACATTATATTACCTGTTTTATGCCCCAAGGAATACTTAGTATAGATGTTCCCATCATGGTATTCCAAATCATAAAACTGAAAATACAGAGTAATAGCTGTAAAAATACAGAGTTGAACTCTTCAAACATTTTTCATTAAGGCAAAAATTAAAATAATCAGTAATTTGTATCCATGTACAGTTTAAGTCATGCTCCAAAAAGTAATTTTACTCACATTGTTACTAAACTAGTGTTTTTACCATATCCTTCAGTGTAACTTTGAAGTTTATAAGCAGAACCCAGTGGACTATACACATAGCATTCCTCTGGAGCTGGAACTACATGATCTGGAGCAATCTGGTGAAGAAGAAACAGAAATATCAGAAGCAGTAAATTTGCAAAACAGGCTATATTCTATATATCAGAGTATCTGATTCTTGACATGCTTCTAGATAGCATGAATAAATAGTATGCATCCCTGATTAGTGAATTAAAAAATTCTTTTTCATATGTAATAGAAGATGTAAAGAAACAAAAATTTAAGCAGCTGTCAAAATATTTTTCTCTTCCTCCTCATGAGAAAGGAGTAAGAGGAACCAGCAAAGAATGAGATTAAGGAAATCTAAATGGAGGAAACAGGATGTAAGTGAAGAAACAGGCTGTAAGTGAAGAGAATTTCAAGAACCAAGTGGTCACTGAACTCTGATGAGAGGACAGTTTCAGTAGAGAGACAGGCAGGGACCTCACACTATAAAGAAAAGATTTGAGGAGTCAATAGATGGTTAAAAAATAAATAAATAAATAATAGAAATAAACTATTTAAAAATGCTTTAGTTAACAGAAAAGATTGTGACCTAAAGTGGCTTAAGGAAAAGGCAAAACAAAAATCTTAAAGGAAGGGTTTTAAGTATGTAAGCAAAACGGAAGGAGCCAATATAGAGAGGCTAAATACATAATAGAGATGTTCCTTATATATATAACTCCCATCATATCTTCATTTCTTCCTCATTTCTATTGTTCTGTTTTAGAAGGAAAAATATACTATTTCCTGATGGAATTCTAATCAGCTCCCTAAGAATAGTTCTTTAAGACCACAGACCTTTTTAAATTTTATTTTGAGGCAGGGTCTTGCTAAATTGCCTGGGTTGGCCTGAAATTTGTAATTCTCCTGCCTCAGCCTCCTGAGTAGCTGAGATTATAGATGTGTGCCACCAAGCCCAGTACTTTCTTCTCTTTATATGCATATGCTTGGTGGTATATTGAAGGCAAAGAATATCTTGAATGCCAGGCATGGTTTGGTTTTGAAAACAACTATTTCCCAGAGACATAGACAAAAACATGGAAAGGGGTCTTTTGTCTTCTCTTTACCCACAATCCTCTTGTGTCTGACTTATGTTGTCCTCTGTCATGACTAAAAATTAAAATGGACAAGTCCATGTTTGTCCATAGAGAAAAACTTCTATGGCTAGCAAAGAAAATTCAGAAAAAGTGAAAATCAACAGTTATAAGGGCAGGATTAGATAAGAAGTGGCAAGTTCTGGCTGTGTTCTTAGACTGAGTATATAGAGACAGGAGTCAGAGTGAAACTACTTCATGTACACTGCTTTCCAGGCCCTATGCGTGGTCTGTACTGTGTGAATGGGGAGATGTAGAGAACAGAAAAGGGGAAAAAAAGTGACAAATTCACACCAGACAGAAAAACTGGAACAGAAGATCCCACTCTGGCAGTGGTCTAGGGCAGCACTTTTTAAATTTGAATGTTACTATGAATCACACAGGGATTTTTCTTAATATGCTTTGCTTCAGTAGATCTAAAGTGAGGCCTGAAATTCTCCATTTTTTTCCTAAACCCTCAGTGATGCCAATAATATCAATCTGTGCAGGCCACTTTTATTAAAAGCCAGGACTTAGCAGATGTTGGGAGACAATGATTTTATTGTCCTATTTTAGAATAAAAATGCTAACGTAAATGGGAAGATTTTCATAAACGAAAGGTTTAACTCCATAACGGAGAGACATGGTTTCATGTTATTCCCTAAACAAACAAACAAACAACTTTTAGAAAAAGTAATTTGGGGATTTTTTGAAGGTAAATGTGGATATACAAACATTCATTAAAATGGTTATATGGCACTGATAATTTCAGATTACTGTTTATATATTTTGATTTACTAGAGTCATTTCAGGGTTAGTTAATAAAGGGGTGTCAACTGGGTGCACAATAAGACTTATTTCCAAGTCAATGTATATTCAGGCCTAGACTTGCCCAGCTAGTATCTCTGAAATTTACTTCCAACAGTACATAATTGACCATTAGATATTCAATAACCTGTGCTTCCAAAGGGCTTAGACAATTCTATAACAGAACTAAGACTTTATCATCACTACTTATGTGAAGTCCTACAGGGGATGTTGTCAGGGGGCGGGGAGTCCCCTCAAATTATATCCCACCTAGAGTATTTTCCAAGTCTTTACTTCGATCATACAAAAGAAGAATTAATGCTTATTTCACATGGCTACTGCAAATTTTAAATGAGATAGTTATGTTCAAGTGATGCCCACTCCTTACCCCTTGGTAAACATCTCACATATTTTGGTCTTTACTACTAATATCTATTTTTTTTCTTTTAAAGAGAGAGGGACAGTGAGAGAGACAGAGAAAGAGAGAAACAACTTTATTTAGTTTTTCACATGGCCTTCATTGCTCCAACACTCAGTTATGTATGTGGTGCTGGGGTTTGAACCCAGGTCCTCGTGCTTGCCAGGCAAGTGCTGAAACCGCTGAGCCACCACTCCAGCCCCTAATATCTATTTTTTTCTCATAGATGGTTCCTACTTCTTAAATTTTCAAGTTTCTGAATCTCTTACTTACACATTTTTGATTCTACAATAAAACAGATTTTAAAAGATCAAGGGTCCACATTGTACACGGGCCAAATCTAGCCTTCAACTTGATTACTTATAGCCCCTTCCTTAAGAATGTTTCTTATGTTTTTAATGGCTATATGACAAAAGAAAGAAACTGTGAAGGTATGTAGTCTATAAAGCCTAAAATTGTGTAGTATCTGGCCATTTGACTTCTGTTGTAAATTTATAAAAGGATATTGCTAAATAGGAAAACATTACATATATGTTGAACATTTTTCAGTTGCTCACTACTCTAGAAAAATTTCTAAAAATATTTTTCCTATGTAGCTTCAAGTTAAAAATTGAACAAACTGGAATCTTATTTATTATTCATGTTTTAAATCAATGACCTAAGCTGTCACTTCAAAAGTAATTATCTTCTTCAGAGATTTTGGGAATGCGGATAAGCAGAATATAATCCAAAAAAAAATCTCTAGACTGTTGTCAACAGAGATAGTTTCAAATTTCTCTATGCCAAGCGAGATAAGACTGAACTAGACTAAGATACATATCATGTATTAATTACTATCTTTGACTTCACAAAACGCTGTTGTCCTTGGAATATAGCCAACAAAAAGTTCAACCATTGGGAGTTGCCCTGGTTTACATTGTTCACTGTTCATTTCAACTTAACTTTAGGCAATTAGTAATGATTTGCCTCTTACCAGTGCCTTGTCTGCAGGAGTGGTGAGCCGGCTGTAGTAATGAATCCTTTTGTTCATAGCAGAGGCATGGTCACTAACTCTCTGAATGACATCATTCACACTGACGATGTTTGTGGGCTCTATATAGAAAGGCCTAAAGGAGGGAATATATACTTGACAAAAAACTTTCAGGCAGAAATTCTGGAAGTCAGCCATTGAAGAAAATAACTTCTTGTCCTCCATTAGAAATGGGATGCACAAAGCAAGCAGTCACTTCTCACTTTTGGTGGGAAAACAAAATGCCACAAAAGAAGTATTATCCTATCCAAAGAATAAAGCTTTTGTCTCAAAATACTTCTACTTTAAACATACATTTTAATCTTAAGGAATTTTCCAGTAGAGGAAACCTAACAGGAAGACTTTAAATCACTTATTGAAAAGAAATATAGCAAAGAAAATAAAATAATTATAGCAGTTGTTAGTTACCAACAATCAAACTTAGTTAGAAAAAACAGCTTTTTTTTTTTAAAGAGAGGACAGTGAGAGAGAGAGAGAGAATCAGTTTTTATTCAGTTTTTTCACATGGTTCTCGCTGCTCTGACACTTTGTGTACATGGGTGCTGGGGCTTGAACCTGTGTACTTGCGCATGCCGGGCAAGCACCGTAACCACCAAGCCACCAGAAAAAACAGCTTTGACTAGTCTCTTAAAAAGCTTCTGGTACTCAATCAGAGAAATTACAATAAAAATGTCCCTCTAATGAAGAATCTCTACTTTTTCCTTATAGGACAGTTGCTTCCTATGATAGACAAAATTCCTATTTCTCAGTTCACATACTAAGGACTAGTGATCTCAATCATTTTCCCTGTGAGAACATCAAGGCACTAAAGATATTTTGCCTCATTCTAATTTTCTTGAATTTTGGTCACATACTTTGTTATCTTATTACTTATGTATCTGCTTCCTTCCCATGACTATGTCCTAATCAACTGCAGATTATGGTTTTCAATCATTATTTTCACTCACCAACCCCTTCAGTTTCTTTCTGAAATACCTTCCATTTCTTTCCCCTTTCCATCCTTGCTTTTCTTCTCTTCCTCCCTTCCTTCCTTTCTCTCTCCCCCCTCTTCCCCAATCCTCTCTCTTTTTTTGCAGAATTGGGAATTGAACCTGGGGTCTAGTACATGCCAGTCAAGCGCTAACAGTGAGCTATATTTTCAGCCCTTTTATTTTACTTTAAGACAAAATCTTGCCAAAGTTGCCCAGGCTGGCCTGAAACTTGTGATCCTTCTGCCTCAGCCTCCTGAATAGATGGGATTATAGGCAGGTGCTACCACACCTAGACTCTCATTTGCTTTCTAAACTTTCAGTAATATACTGCCCCCAAATGGAAAGACCAGGCACAATTGCATAAAAGGACTGCACTTTTCTGCTAATTCTCAGACCCCCCAAAAGTTGCAAATGACACTGGATCCCAAACTATTATAATTTTGCATTTCACATTATACACAGATCAAAGGAATTAGAAAACAAACATAAAACAAAACAAACAAAAAAAGAACAAGCCACTGGTTTCATATAACTCTACACATATAATTCTTTAAGAAATTTAAAATATGGTACTCATTTCTGGATACATTGTTAATTGCATCTTAAGGGATATACTTGAAAAACCAAGTGACTGAAAATATAATTTCTGCTATTTTTCTAACTAACTCTTGTGTGATATTTGAGAAATGCTAGTAATGATGTTGAACTTAGTCTTATCTAATTAGCATACAAAATCATGGATTCTTTTCTTCTTTACTCTCACCACAGCATGTAAATTGATCTCTAGATCAATTGAACAAACATGTAAGTAGAGCACTTCACAGAGCAAATATATGGATATGGAGATCAACATATATGTACCAAGCATATTACTGCTGAAAGCAGTAAGTGGATATAATAAAAAGAATGGTTCAGAAGCTGAATAAACAATCCCTACTTATATGTTTGGTAGCTTAACATAACTAACAATCCTCTCTTATCATTATGATGTGCTATATATATATATATATTTTTTTTTTTTAAAAGAAAGAGGGACAGTGAGAGAGAGAGAGAAAGAGAGAAACAACTTTATTTAGTTTTTCACATGGCCTTAGTTGCTCCAACACTCAGTTGTGTACGTGGTGCTGGGGTTTGAACCCGGGTCCTCAAGCTTACAAGGCAAGCTCCGAAACCGCTGAGCCACCGCTCCAGCCCTGTGCTATATATTTTATATCGTTACTATGACATTGTTCTACTAAAGAGCAATATAAAATACTGATATTTGGAAGAGGGTTTAATCATACCTGCAGTCACAATCTATAGAGTATTCCCTTCTTTGCAAGAATGGTGCCCCAATATTTATATAAAGAGATGTAGATGTTTTACTTATAACTTTTTACTGTGAAAATTCAATGATATTAACATCAACCACTAAGTTGGTTTAAAGGCCTGCTGCAAAGCAGTCCAAAATGTGCTAAACTTCCTGGCTCCTGGCCTCTTACAGAAGTGTTAACTGTACCAGTTCAGTTGGTATGGGTACCCTGAGAGCAGAATGACTCTGAAAGCTTTTCTTTTCCAACTGTTTTCATCAAGAAGCCAAGTGCCTGTTCAAACAAATATTTTGGAATCTTTTCAAAACAGATTCTCTAAAAATATACAACTCAGCATAATTTAACTGAATTATGAGAAACATATGCTTACAGCTTCATTTGAGTAAAAACATAACATTTTAAAAGTGAACTTTAGTTGGATCTTAAAACATTCTAAAAATTAAACAATACTATAAAGAGGGCAATATTCAGAATAAAAGACTTCAGAAACTTGAGCTTTTTTCTTGTCAACAGTTTCACATGATTGTTTCCTATCAATGCTACTTTCCATTTTATGTAGCTTAGCTGTGCCACACTGAAAGTAAAGAAATTATATCTGTCTCGCCTTGTAAATATTTATGATCATGCCACAGGAAAAAATGCTTTACTATTAAGCAAAATTTATATAATATTTCAAAATTACTCAAACCCCATGTGTTCATTTAAAACACTTATAAACAGAGAAATCTTATTTCTACTAACACCTTTCCTAAGTTCCACTCCTTAAATTCCTTAAAAATTTTTGGCTTTTAAATCTGTCTCCACCCTTCTACTGAACAGTTATGCTTCTCTAAAGTTTAATAACAATTCCATGACTCTTAAGAAGGTTAATACCCAAAATGGAGACTTTAACTTAAAACTGCCCATTTATTAACATCCCTATGAAAGCTAAGGCACTCCAACACTTGACAGGTTGGAGTAATTTGTTAAAAAATGAAAGGAGAATCAGGTGTTCCAAAAAATCTCATGCAAATAAACATTCAAAATAATGAACCGACTGTACCTACTTCTACATGCTTGGTTTAATGTCTGCTGGGCAGCTTTTCATATAGACGACAGAAAAGAAGTTAATCAAGTCATTGTACCTAACCATTCCTTACTGTTACTAGAAAAATATTGGTAATCTCTGGCTTGTTGACACATTTCTCACTTCCTCTGATACCTATTAATATTCTCTTTCAAAAACCCTGTTCTACACTCCAACTTTAGTCACTGTGTTGCCAAAGACTGAGTCCACATAAGGTTGTTCTCTATTTTGGCAAGTAATTTGTATTGGTTTTGAAATTTATTATATAAATATTAGCTAAGTGTTAACCAAGTATTAAACATTGTAACAATAAAAAATGTTTAATGACATAGAACCTCAAGGATCATACAGTAATCTTCTGTAGGAGAAAGGATATAAGCAATTCCCACCCAGAGAGAAAAGAAGACAGGGAGAGGGAGTTTGTGCACAACGGGAGCAAGAAAGAGAGAAGACTGTGCGATATGTATAGCGACTGGGAGCATCACATAAAAGAGAGAGCCAAACCATATCTGGCAGACCTCTGAGGAAAATACAACTGAGCTGAATCATAAAAGGTATAAAGGAGTTTGCTAGGTATGGGCAACAAGGGAGAAAGAGTATTTTCAAAAATGGAGGGATGTGGGTATAGCTCAGTGGCAGAGTACATGCTTAGCTTGTGCAAGGACCTGTGTTCAATCCCTAGTACTGCATGGAAAAAAAGAGGGTGGGGGAGAATGCAAACAGAGCCAGAAAAAGAAAGAACAAGAATATTTCTGAAAACTGTAAGCTGCAGGGAAGTAAGTAGCAAGAGAGAAGGTAAACCTGCAGCAGTATATGCAGGATTTCACATGCCAACAAAGGACTTCAACCTAAATAGTCTCAGTTTTATTTGCTGATTACTTTCCAAATCCACAACCTTTAAACATCAGAGTACCTGAGAGTTCAATCCACAGACATTTCCCCATTCTCACTCTTGGTGGATTCATGCAGTCATGTAATCTAAATCCACGTATATTATAACAATACTGTTTTCCAGCCTGAATGCCTAATTCATAAATCAAACTGCTCCCTGACACACCTCCCTTACCCAGTCTCTTGGATTTCACCATCTACCACTAGAAAGTAGTTGCTTTAAACAAACAAATAAACAAACACAAGACATGTTATACAAAGAATATTTTGATAATGGATGTTGGTAAACGTTTTCATTACCAAATGATATTACTGCTAAAAATGGTGTCTGTCACTAATAAAAACTCATATATACATTACAAGTATGCATGGATTCAAAACTTTCCAAACTTAAAAACTTTGAAGAATTTAAATGGTTTTGAATCTGTTATCAATCATAACAAAAACAAATGGAATAAAGTACTAAAGCCAATGGAACTAGTAGTATCCAGTATTTATTTCATGTAGTGCATGTATTAATATTAATATTTTCATTACAAAATGTTCAGGCCGGGGCTGGAGTAGTGGCTCAGTGGTTGCGGCGCTTGCGCCGCTTACCTGGCATGTGCGAGTATGCAGGTTTGAACCCCAGCACATACACAACAAAGTGTCCAAGCAACAAAAGCCACATGAAAAACTAAAATTGTTTCTTTCTCTTAAAAAAAAAAAAAAAAAAAAAAAAAGGTGCTCAGGCCAAATGTGGTGGTGCACACCTGTAATCCCAGCAACTCAGGAGGCTGAGGCAGGAGGATAACAAGTTCAAGGCCACTCTCATCAATTTAGCAACATCTGTCTCAAAATAAAACATTAAAAAGGGCTGGAGCGGTGGCTCAGCACTTACTGCACTTGCCTGGCATGCGCAAGGATGCAAGTTTGAACCCCCCGCCCCTGAGTCATATATACAACGAAGTGTTGGAGCAACAAAAGCCACATGAAAAACTAAATAAAATTGACTCTATCTCTCCCACTATCACTCTCTCTCTTAAAAAAAAGGGGGGGGGGCTAGGGGTATAGTTCAGTGATAAAGCACCCCTGGGTTCAATCCCCAGTATTATATACACACATGTACACTCACAAAAGTGTTCAGAAGTATAAAATGTTTAAATAACAGTGAATTAAATATTTAACATATTTCAAATCTGGAAATTTACAAACATTGTAAAGCATCAAATAAAACATTAATTTATAAAAACAAACACTAAGCAGTTTCTATTCTTATGTATTTCAGATGTATCCAATGTTTCTTTCACTTTTTTATCTTTCTGTCCAATGTGCCTTCCAAACTGACACCATGAAAGGCTTCAGGACCTTCCTGATGTACTTAGCACCCCTCTGGTGGAGCTTTCAGACCAGTGAGGCACTTCCACTTTGTCTAGAAGTCACTGAGTTGCAGCAGCCTAGATTCCTCTCCCAGTTAACCTGGAAAGGATGATTCTGTTCATTAATCCCTCTCATTCCTCCAGCAGAGATATCTGCCACCTTTTGAGGATTCCCTCTAAATTTTTTTTTTTTTTTTGGCTTTGTGCATGTTTGGAAGGGAGATAGTTGCTGCAATTGAGAGATAAAGTAAGAATAAAGAGGTGTCAGGAACAAAGGGGGAGGCACAGAAATGAAACAGAAGATGAGAGGCTGGCAGATTGGAGAGAACCAAGAAAGGTGAACAAACCTAATAGTTGCTTCCAAATTAACAGTATCAAATTAACAAAACACTAGTAATTTGAGCTCTAGAAATATCATGGAATATTAGAATATATAAACTAGAGTGGTGATCACTAAATGTAAAAAAATTCACCAGGCAAATTTCAACAAAACCTTCCATATAATTGTTGAATGGGACTGAAATAATCTTTAAATTGGTCTGAATTACTATGTGACAAAGTACTGCAGGACCAAAAAATAAAAGCAAATTGAATTATTTATTATTGATATTATAAAGTGAAAACAAATTTTATTGCACTGTTAATACAATAATTTTATCAAGATTATTTCCTTCTTATTAAAAATTGTTATTATGTATATTTAATAGGAAATGTAATATATTAACAAGTATATGCATCTAATTTGCAAATGAATATGCATTTGCACACATATGCAGTCCCATTTTTGGAATATTATTGTTATTTAAGAAAGATGTATGATGAAGTTTGAAAAAAATTAAATTTGATAAAACATTTGGTTGAAGGTTATGAGTTTTCTATTTCAGAATTTTATGCTGTTATTTACCTGCAAGTAAAAAACATGGATGGGGGCTGGAGCCATGGCTTGGCAGTTATGGCGCTTGCTTGGCATGCGTATGACTTCAAACCCCAGCACCATGTACACGACAAAGAGTCCAAGAAATAAAAGTCACATGAAAAACTAAATAAAAATTGCTTCTCTCTCTCTCTCTGTCCTCTTTCTTCAAAAAAAAAAGACAAAGAACTTGACCTGAAACTTAATTCTCAGACCCTTACATCTTAATTAAATACAGATTCCTTTAACAATGAATTTCAAAATTCTTTTTGATGTAATCCATGCTTTCAAATTTTGGTTTAAAAATTCCATAAATTATTGTTTTAATTCTATTGCGCTAAAGACAAATAATCTCTTCTTTTATGGCTAATGAAATGATCAGTAACAGAAATGCAAGGTTTCAGCTTTTCTGTTTTCTTTTTTAGTATCAGCACTGGATGAGGATTAGAGAATTATATAACTACCAGGAACATTTCAACCTAGTTAAGATGGTAGATGTACTTGCAAGTAAATACCAATAGAACAATTATTCACAGTTTTTCTCTAGGTTGATATAAACAGTAACATGACCACCCAACCTCATCTTCTGTTCAGAAAGAGTAACTCCAAATAGGACATGATGAGTGACACTTCACAAAAGGAGATTAGGAATGTGGGAAATTACCCAAGAGGGCACAGTTCTAAAAGCAACTCTTTCTTTTATTCACTTTATGAGAATGCCAAAATAAATCATAAATTGTCTCAATTTAATTAAGTACAATAATTAAGAAGAGTATTATTAATAATATTTTGAAATGAAGAACTTGTTTTAATCATAAACAAAAGAATAGGCTTCAGCTAGTAAAGCCATGCCAATTGTTACCCTCCCTCTTACACAATCTACCAAAAGAATTTCTGAAAAAGATAAAATTTCCAGTTTCATAACTAACTATTCCCTATGAGGAAAAAGTGAGGAATAAAAAGAAAAATGACAGGTTAGTGTTTTTTTTTGTTTTTTTTTTTTTTTTAAAGAGAGAGGGACAGCGAGAGAGACAGAGAAAGAGAGAAACAACTTTATTTAGTTTTTCACATGGCCTTCATTGCTCCAACACTTAGTTGCGTACATGGTGCTGGGGCTTGAACCCGGGTCCTCGTGCTTGCCAGGCAAGTGCTAGCAAGCGCTAAAACCGCTGAGCCACCACTGCTCCAGCCCCCAGGCTAGCATTTTAACTAAAATTATCTTTCCTTAGAAACTAGAAAGACAATGACAAGGGAAATAATTCATTAAGTATTATATACAGAGAGACAAATCTTTTTAATATATATATATATATATCTGTTTCTTCAAATAAATACTAAAATAGCTTTTTGTCTTTTTTTTTACTTTATATTTTATTTTATTTGGACATGGGGTCTTGCTATGTTGGCCAAGATGAACTCAAACTCCTGGGCTCAAGCAATTCTCCTGAATAGCTGGGACTACTGAGTAAGTGCACCATGCCCAACCTGCTTTTGTCATCTTAATTATCTAGGAGATGAAAACAAACAAAAAGAAACTCACACCTACTCTTTAAACAGATCACTAAAGAAATGGAATCTCTTACTTGTCTCTTATAAAATGCTATAGTTTGAATGTGTTGCCTTCAAAATGCAGGTATTGCCAAGGTGATGATAAGAGGTCTGGCCTATACAAGGTTACAAGGGGACAGGCAATGAGGGGACCTCCCTCAATATAAAGGCCTTTTTTTTTTTTTTTTAAGAGAGAGGGACAGTGAGAGAGTGAGAGAGAGGGAGAAAGACAGAATTAGGGGCTGGAGCAGTGGCTAGGTGGGTGCAGCGCTTGTGAGTACGCAAGTTCAAATTCCAGCACCATGTACACAATGAAGTCTTGGAGCAAGGAAAGACACATAAAAAAACTAAATAAAAATTGTTTCTCTCTCTCTCTCTCACTGTCCCCCTCTCTTAAAAAAAAAAGAAAGAAAGAAAGAATCAACTTTATTTAGTTTTTCATGTGGCTTTTGTGGCTCAGACACTTTGATGTGTATATGGTGCTGGGGTTTGAACCCCCATACTCACGTATGCCAGGCAAGTACCTTAAACACTGAGCCACCACTCGAGTCCCAATATCAAGGCCTTTTTAACAGAGGATTCACACAGCATTTGATTAGCTTGTTCTCAGCTTTTCTGCCATGTGAAGATGCAGCAAGAGGCCCCTCACAAGACCAAAAGCTGGTACCTTAATCTCAGCCTTTAGTACTATGAGAAAATAAATTTGTTCTTTACGAGCTACTCAGTCCCAGGTATTCTTCTATAGAACAGTACAAAACAGACTAAGACACTTAAGAAAGGGATTCTATATGTTAAGCCTTCATTGTGGCTCTCAAGAAAGGTAGATGAATTAAGAGAACTGCTTTACTATTGGAAAAACGCTAGCAACATGTGGTCTACATAACCTGGCCATTCAGGTGATGATGTACGTATTTCCAATTTAGATGGCAAATATCATAGTAGCCTGACCAGAATTCACTGCTAGTTGCATGGCACGTTATTGAGCAGATCAGTCCCATAATATAACAGACTGGTTAAGGCAAGAGTCCAAGGTGAATCCTGCCCTGCCAACTGGCACCTATCAACTAACTTTTACATATAGGAAAATTTTATAAGCAAAATACAAGAAATATTTTAGGAAAAAAGAAATCAACACTGTTAGGATATGTTGAAATAGGAACTTTTTCAAGTGTCTGGGAGGAGTATAAATTACTACAATATTTCTAGAAGGCAATTTGGCTCAGTATATCAAGAACCTTAATAAGGGGTAGAGCTGTGGCTCAGTGGTTACAGCACTTGCCTGGCATGTGTGAGGACCCATGTTTAAACCCGAGCACTACATATACAACTAAGTGTCAGAAAAACAAAAATCCAGATGAAAAAATAAATAAAATTGATTCTCTCTTAAAAAAAAAAAAAGAACCTTAACAGTGTTTATATTTATACCCTTTACTCTAATAATTATACTTTTAAATTCTATTAGGAGATTAAAAATGTGGTATTAAAAATTATGTAGACACAACTAATTATAGCACTTAAACTAATTAAAATAGGAAACAATTTAATATTCTAACATATTGTTAAGTGGGGCATAATGGTGCACATTGTAATCCTAGCAAATTAAATTGGGAGGCTGAAGCAATAGGATTCCAAGTTTAAGGTCAACCTGGGCAATTTAGCAAGACCCTATTTCAAAATTTTAAAAAGGGGTAGGGATGTAGCTTAGTGGTAGGTGAGCTGTCAGCTCCTGGGTTCAATCCCAGTACTGCAAAACAAACAAACAAAAAAACAATAACCAAAAACAACAACAAAAAAAGATTTACATGTAAAGAATACAACTTTATTTAAGATGATGCTTAGAAAGTTTTTTTTTTCTTTTTGGTGGTACTGGGGTGCTTTACCACTGAGCCACATCCCCAGTCCTTTCCATTATTTATTTATTTAAGTACTAGGGATTAAACCCAGCGGTACTTTCCCAGCCCTTAGTATTTTTTTTATTTTGAGATGGAAGTTCCTGAGGGCCTTTCTGGCTTCAAATTTGTAATCTCCTGTTTCAGCCTCCCAGTTACTAGGATTATAGGCCATGTGCCACCAGGCCCTGCTGGGATTGAACCCAGCAGCATTTACCCATATAGCCACATCCCCAGTACATCACCCAACCGCCTTTTTTTTTTTTTTTGAAATAGGGTCTCACTAAATTACTCAGGGCCTCACTAAGTTGCTGAGGCTGGTTTTAAATATTTGATCCTCCTCCTTAGCTTCCCAAGCCTCTGGGATTATTGGTATGAGCCACCCCAGAACGAATTTTTAATACAAAAAAACTCTTATAACAATTCCTTTTCTGGCAGATTAGTGTTAGATTGGTACAGCTGGGTGGGGGCAGGGCATCAGGCAGTGCCCCCATGGGAAAGGAACAACCAATCAGATGCTAGCAGACAAGCCCCAATGATTTCTCACAATCGCCTGATGGTTGACGGAGTCCCCACCCAAGCCCCCCCCCGCCCCCCCCAAAGATACGACCTGCAAACTTCCCCTGCCCACCGCAGACTACAAAGTCGCTGCCTAGCCAGGGCCGGATGCCACTTCTCCTGCTTGCCCTCATTTTGGTGGTGCAGGTGAATCTGGCCTGGGAGCCGCCACTCGTAGGTCTGACCCCCTTTTTTGAACATCTGTGCCTGAATTTATACCAGTGTTCTGATTTTTACATTTGGTGCTGAAACACGGGGGGGGGGGGCGCGTGGGTACTGGGCCTCTCCCTCATCAGGGTTGAGGTCCACCCCCTCCCACAGATGAACAAGGAAATTCCTGCACCACCCTTTCTCCTCATCCAGACAGACAGAAGTGGGGTAAGTTCCTTGCGTTTCCCTTGGCCTTCCGGTTGCACCTTCCATTGAGGGGATCTGCCCATTAGTCATACACGCATGCCAGACCCCCATCATTCCATTTTAGGCCCTGGTGGGCTAAGGAGATGTCCCAGTCCCTGGTGTGCCCCAACCCTCCATTTGGGTGAACACGGTCAAAATTTAGGATGCCTCTTTTTGTTCCTCTTCACCCTCCAGGTAATACTGGAGGTAAACATCAGGTCCTCCTTGGACCCCAAAACTCCTTTGGGGTGTCTATACATTAATTTTACCAACTTAGGACTCACCCAAGACTTGTGCCATAAGTGGCTGGTCTTTTCCTCAACTGCAGCCTGCCTCAGTACATTTTAGATGATGGCTCAACATGGCCTCGAGAAGGAACTTTTGGCTTTCAAATCCTCACTGATTTGGGCAACTACTGTCACTGGACAGGGAAATGATAAAAAATGCCATACGTTCAGGCTTTTTGGGATTTGCACTCCCCACCCCTCCACACATGCTTTCTTTCCAAAAGGCAACCTCCCACCCCACTTGCTTGCCAGTCTCTGCTGCTACTGTTGCTTAGGCTGGTGCTGCTGGGCACCTGTGCAGATCCCACCACAGGGAATGCTGTCCTGACTCAGAGCCACCAGTGTGTGGACTGCCACACATTCGAGTTTATGTAGTACGCTCTGCAGGACCTGTACAAGATGGCGTACAGCCTGGACATGCAGACAGAAAAAAAAGTACCACTTTTAAATCCAAACCACTATAGTTCTGGGAGCTGCTCTCTGCTCCACCCCACCTCTGCAGGTTTCTCCCAAATAAACCTGTGTTACTGTTGAGCTGCCACTCTCCTCTCCTTATTTCCTTCATTTTTTCATCTCTTTTCTTATATAAATGGTGCCAAAATTTGTCTTCTGTTGGTTTTTTCTATGTGTGCACACCTGTATTGTGTTTGTCCATGTATGCGTTGTACATTATGTCAACATGGTACCACATTGTCATAAATGAGTGCTCATAAACTAAATTAAAAAAAAAAATAGGGCTGGAGTGGTGGCTTGGTGGTTATGCGCTTGCCTGGCATGCGCAAGTACATGGGTTCAAACTCCAGCACCCACGTATACAACTAAGTGTCAGATCAACAAAAGCCATGTGAAAAACTCAATAAAAATTGATTCTCTTTCTCTCTCTCTGTCCTTCTCTCTTAAAAAAAAAAAAAAAGGTCCAAATGCTTCTGTTCATATGACTCAAACATTTAAAGAGACTCAATTTAAATTGGTTAAACATAAGAATAAAGATGTCTTTGAAATTCCTAACCCACATGTTTTTTCCAGGTGGTCAATCAAAAGAATACTGATTTCTCTAAATGTTAAGAGTAACATTCATTGCTTCTAGGACTTTTCTTCAACAGGGGAGAAACACTTTGTGCTGGTTATCTACCCTTGTCTGATAACATAAATGGAATTGATCTTTATGCATGTTTGCTAAGAGGCCATTTCATTGCTTCTGCTAACAGTGAGTTCAGTTGCTCTAGGCTTCTTGGATTCTATTGGACAATATATATTTGGGTCTATTAAATGTCCTATAAGTTGGTAAATGAAAAAAATTAAGGTTGTTTTGATTCTGGATCTTCACTAAAAGCAAAATTGTTAAGAATTACTACAATTCTAACAGTTGTAATTCTAACAGGTATAAAATTCTAACAGGTGTAACAGATATATAAAGAGTACAAAAGTTTCAACTGTTTAGACATAATAAGCACTGTGAAACAAAGTATTTCACCTTAAGAACAATTGGGAAATCTAAGAAAAAAAATCAGCAACTGGGAAAGATATACTGATAAAGCAGAGTCTAATTCTTTAATAATAGAGTTTCTTAAAACATTGATATGCTTATCAAGATGATTTCTTATGTCTGTTAAGTGTTACTAGGGAAACTAAATCTAGAATTTGTATCTGTTTTAAAATCTTAAATGACTGTTCAACAATTGATTAAATAAGCAACTGTTATTTCAAGATATCATTGTTGATATTCTTGACCTATATGACTAAAGATACATGTACATCTGAGAACTAAACTTTCAAGCTTTCCTCTATATGTGTTACATAGTTTAAGGCAGACAAAGATAACCAACTGCTGTCTTTTAAATATTGTTCATTTTAAACCTGACTTAATTTGTTTTAAATGCACAGAGATTTTATCATTAATGGTCTGCATTTAGAAATCAGTCTTTGATCACTAATACTGTTTCTCTTGGCAATTTCATGTTATATTTTTCAACTGTTTTGAGTAATTGTCTAAATTGCAGAAGATTTGTAGAGGGAAAATCTCAGAAGTCTGCATATTATTAAGTTGAATATAATTGGCACAATCCGTTAAAGTTATTTAAGATTTCTCTTACAGTCAAATAAGTGTTCAAACTCTACATAAAAGTTTATAAGATGAAAGTTTATATAGGCTACAGGCAAGGTAATCAATAAGTGCTCTCTTTTCTGTATTGTATCTGACATAAAACGGCCACACTGCCATATGAAAGCCTGACTTTTATCTGTTTGCTTATACTAAAGATTTTTCTGATCATTAACACTGTTTCCTAAATGTATTTTCAGAGACACTACTCCCTTTTTAAGACTGGTAAAACTGGCCTGTTGGATGTATAATACCAAAACCAGATTCCCAAAATTAAGGAAGTTAAAGGGTTAAGGAAAATGTCAATATTTTGGCCCTTGCCTTGTTTGATTAGCCAAAACTCAGGGGACAATGGGACTTATCTACAGGTTTGACAAGTCTTGGTAACATGACCTCCTGATCAGGGGATCAGGTGACCCTAGAGAACAGAAAGCCACCTAGTGTGCATACTGAAACAGGAAAGTCATTGGGCAGGGAGATGTCCCTGCTGCTTCCAAGTGAAGCCACATGTGGTCAGCAAGACCCTGATCTATCCTGGCAGATGGCACAACTGGTAGAAGAGCCAAGAGGCTTTTCACAAGTTCCTCAAGAATGACCCTGACAATCTCAGCTAACTTGTAGCAATAGATAGGAACAAGATCAATTTTGATCAAGTTGGTCTTAAACACCTGGCAGGAGAGTATAACCAAAGCTCAATTTTACATGGACATTTAGCAACAAAGGCAATGGCTCTTTTTTAAACATTACTCGAGATGCATGTTTAAAAGCTAAATGCCACCTTTAGAGGGGGCTCCCCTAATGTGGTTTGCTCAGAATCCCCTCCCTAGGACACAACTCCAAGAGGCTATGGAAGCATTTGCTGCCTCCCTAGCCTCCCTACAAAGACAAATAACATCTATTGCTCAAGTTTCTTGCAGAACCACTGAGCACTAGATCTCCTGACAGCAGACAAAGGAGGAACATGTCTATTCCTAAAAGAGGAATGCTGCTGCTACATCAATGAAACTGGGCTGGTTGAGAAAAATGTTGGAACTCTCAGATGTCTGAGTGAAAAGCTTAAGCAGCAACAGTCAAATGATCCTTGGCCAGGATGGCGAAACTCCACTCTTGTTACCTGGCTGACCCCCATCCTTATTCCCGTATTAGTGATAAGACTCCTTCTAATGACTTCTCCCTGTCTCCTCAGGTTCACCTGAAACCTCATGAGCGAGGTTGCTAGAGTAGCATACAACCAAATGCTCTTGCACCCTTACAGCTGCTGCTCCACCAACCAATCAACACTCGAACCTTCCCTTCCCCCATAAGGACCCATAAACAGCAGGAAGTAGCCAGATGGAAAACAACGCCCTATATCACCAAAAAGGTCATGATGTTAGGTCAGTGTGGCTGGGTGGAGGCAGGGCATCAGGCAGCCAGCACATGAAAGAACAACCAATCAGACGCTGGTAGATAAACTCCAATGGTGCCTCAATGGTGCCTCACAACTGCCCGATGATTGATGGAGTCACCAGCCAATCCCTGAGGGACAAGGTCCCCAGACTTCCCCTGCCCACCTCAGACTACAAAGTCACTGCCTAGCCAGGGCTGGGTGCCACTTCTCCTACCCAACCTTACTATGGTGGTGCAGGTGAATCTGGCCCAGGAGCCGCCAACCCAAAAAAAGGTTTTGCTCAGCCGCCCTTAGGTCTAACCCTCCAACTTTTTTTTTTTTTTTTTTGAGAGGGACAGTTGAGAGAGAGAAAGAGAGAAACAACTTTATTTAGTTTTTCACGTGGCCTTAGTTGCTCCAACACTTAGTTGTGTACGTGGCGCTGGGGTTTGAACCTGGGTCCCTGTGCTTGCCAGGCAAGCGCCGAAACCGCTGAGCCACCGCTCCAGCCCCTGACCCCCTTTTTTGAACACCCGTGCCTGAATTTACACCTACATTCTGATTTTTACAATTAGCAGGGTTTTTTTGTTTTGTTATGTTTTTGGTTTTGCTTTATTTTTGCCGTATTGAGGATGGAATACAGGGTTGTGCACATGCTAGGCAAGTGATCCAACACTAAGTTACATCCCCAGTCCCTTCCTTTCCTTTAATTATGAGACAGGGTGTCACTAAATTGTCCAGGCTAGCTTCAAACTTGGGATCCTCCTGCCTTAGCCTTGCAAGTGGCCAGTGTGCTACCAAGCTGGGATTCAATGATTCTTTAGGACAATTTGTACTGTGAAACTTTTTGCTATTCTTTGATTCTTGTAGTTTCCTCTTATCCTTTATAGAAAAAATTTGTCAATTCTTGCCCTAGACCACTGAAGGCCCCCTTAAGAGCTGGAGAAAAGGTTTCCTTCAAGTTCTTCTTATCACATCTATGTCAGAGAGCCACTGAGTAGTTTTTCCCATTAGAAATGTTTTTAACCAGAAGTCTGGGAGGGCTCATCCACTTAATCCCTTGCAAAATCTGCCTTACATATCCAAAACAAAACAAAAGAAAACTTCAATCTCAGCCAAAACAACAAACGTTCTTACACAAAGCAGTACCTACAGAGCACCAACCCCTAACCCCAAGCACCTGGCTATCAGAATCTCGGCCCTGGTCCATTTCTGGCTGAGCTCAGCCAAAACTTATGGCATAGTTACTCACAGAATTATGATTCTACAGGACTATTGAGACAGATTAGGAGAGACAGTGAAATGGCTAAGTAGTCAGGACAGAGGGCCCCTATTCAAGAGCTAGCTGGTAGAGGCAGAGAGTGATAGACAAGGCACGCTCAGGGCCTTCAAATGCAAAAAAAACCATGAAGCTCACCTTTGTCCCAACTAAAATGGGGGTGGTCACAGGCAGGACCAGGGCCTTCAAATGCAAAAAGACCTTGAGGCTCACCCTAGTCCCAGGCTAAGAGATGGGGGTGGTCACAGGTGGTACTAAGAAGTATTTACCACCTTTTGTTTTAACCAATGGTGCTCTTGACCAGTTTCATTGCCTGTTTTACATAGATTTTAATCAATGGAGTTGACGCATTTCTCAATGCCTGCTTTGCATGAATGTTAATTATGCTCATACCCCAAATCTATATAACCTCTGGCCTAACCTCCATTAGACGGTGTCCTGCTTCCAGGTGGCCCTCCGCTTTGCGGAGTCTCTGTTCTTCTTCCTGAATAAATCCTACTCCTTTTACTCCTCCTTCCATGGTTGCCCGTGGATTTTTTTCTTCAAATTCATGAGACAAGAACCCAGAAGATTGGCGCCGAATTCCACCATACCAAGAGCTGCAACATCCAGCTTTTAGATGGAGAACTGCAAACACTTTCGGCTGCAGATACCTGCAGTCAGCCCAAATTCCCAGTTTTAACTGGGAATGGCTGCAAACACTAGAAGCAGGCTATTTTGGCTGCTGGAATCTGTAGCGGCCCAGACTCCATTCACCAGCGGGAGCAGAGAATCCGGCCTCATCTCAAAAACCCTGCATCACTATAATTGGCAATGCTGGCTCACACTGAGAATGAGTTCAATTAGCATTTTTCCTAAAATAGTACATTTTTAAAAAATGATATTTTCCTGAAAAATTAGTTCTGAAGAAATCTAGATAGATATTCCTTTCTATCATCCCCCCAAATATTGTTAACCTTTCATCACAGAACTTTCTTTTTTTCTGGAGGGAAGCACTGTTTAAGCAAAGTACCTGGTACATAGTAGGAGCTTAATGTGTGCTCACAAAAGGAAGGAACAGAGGAAGAAGAGGGGGGAGGAAGGGAAGAGGAGAAAGAAATAGAAGAAGTGTAACATGCACCCACCATGTTGCAGTAACTACAATTATTGCCTTTTAAATGCTTGTTTATTCACACCACACAACACACATCTCTATCCTAATACTATATCCTAATACTGCCCCCAGAGGGTAGTCTCACCACTGGATGTCTTCTTCCTTCCTGTGGGTGCAATGCTCGGAATCTCTAGTGCTGGGTCCTAGTCTCCCTCTCTTGCTGGCTGGACAAGCGTCAGGTGCAGTCTTGCAGAATGTCTCCTTTTTCTTGAGCTTGTCCCTTTTATACTATGTCCACTTCTTATCTTTGTGCTGCACTCTCCCTGGGCATTTACTCTCCCAGCTTAGGGCTAGGCAATGTTGCCTCCTCCTCACAGGGTTTTTTCCCTGCTATCTTACTAGACAGACTGAGTCCCCAGGTTAGGCAATGCTATTGCACTGGGCCTTTAGCATTACAAGGGGTTGGGGTATGCCGCCTGACAGAGCAGTTTTACATCACACAGGGTTTCTCACATAAAGTATTTTAAAATTCTTATATTATGCTCCTAACAGAAAGGGATGAAGACAGAGGTTGGGGAAGCAGAGGAGACAGAGAGAGGTAGGCAGGCAGACAACCACCTAGGGAATAATTTGTAGCAGTAACACCACTGTTAGGTAGAACTTGACCAACAGCATTTTGAAACATATCCTCCACCTCAGTGAGACAGATTAGAAGAGAGAGTAAAATGGCTAGTTAGGACTAAGGGCCCCTTCAATCACACCTAGAAGCTATAAGGAGCAGATTAACAGGCTTGTTCAGGGCCTTCAAATGCAAATAAACCATGGGGCTCACCTGTGGGACCAACTCTTTTGTCCCAGAGGCAGGAAAACTAAGAAGTGGGGGTAGGTGCAGACAGAAACTAGGAAAGATTTGCTACCTGTTTTATATAGGTGTTAACAAATGGTTTTGGTGTTCAGTTTCAATACCTGTTTGAGATAGAGTTTAACCAATGATGCTGGTGCTGCTTTTCATGTTAGGTAGTAGCTTAGCAATGAGCAGTGAAATGCATGACAAGGCCACAGGTTTACTCTTGAAGTTTTCTTTAAGCTACTGCCAAGGCAGATAAGCTATGGCAAAACACTAGTATATAAATGTTGAGGATAAACAAAAGCAATAAGAGATAATGTAGAGGGAGAATGCCTCAAGAACAAAGGACCTATGGGACTATTTCTTGACAGGACCAATAAAACTTGAGATGAAAGTAAAATCTACTGGTGCCAGGTGTCTCCTACTAGCTCATAAGGGGCTATTGCAGGTGCACTGAGGTACCTTCTGACCCCTATTGACCCCAATGCCCACATTAACATGGGATTGGCTTGTAGATGAAGACCCCTAAATAGGATGGCCACCATGACAGTTCCAGAGAGGACCAACTAAGGTCAAAAACTGCACTGCCTAAAGCGAAGGAGGAGTTGAACACCTGATTGGTGAAGGGTGCTGAAGGAGGACCCCAATTTTCAAATCAACCATCACACAGTAATAAATTTAGAGACAGCATTGTCTCTGCTGTTCACTGCTCAGAGATGGCCCACTCTCAAGCAGAGTGTGCTCTCTGCTTGAATCTTACTCTGCTTTTACTTTACTTTCACTTATAATAAAATTCCCTTGCATGACTTCTAGCATCTGACTTAAATTTTCTTTTTTTTTTTTTTTCGTTGGGAATACAAGAACTGAGGTTTGGAGTTTTAGCTCCCTGCTTTCCTGTGACAGTTTTGGTGCTTAGTTTCAATGCCTGTTTTACATAGAGTTTAACCAATGATGCTGGTGCTCTTCTCAGTGCCTGCTTTACATGAATCTTAATCAAGGCTCATACCCAAAGCCGACATAAACACCAGCCTAACTCACATTAGACTGTATCCTGCTTCCAGATACCACTCCACCTTGAGGAGACTATGCTCTCCTTCCTTAAATAAATCTTACTCCTTTTACTCTTCCCTTCCATGGTTGTCCGTGGATTTTATTCTTCAAATTCACAAGACAAGAACCCAGAAGATTGGTGCCAGATTCTTGGGGTGTACTTCCACAGCAAGAGCTTCAACACACCGCTCAACAGTAGTGTGTGTCCCTGGGGACCCAGCTCTTGGGTTGCTGCTAACACTATTTCAGCAGCAGAAACCTGCAGCCAGCCCAAATAGGGAACAGCTGCAAACACTACAAATGGGTTATTTTGGCCACAGAGATCTGTAGTCAGTTCAAACTTCATTCTTCATTTGCCAGTTGGAGCAAAGAATCCTGCCTCAATTCAAAACCCCTGCATCATTAGAATAAAAGTCACCTCATGGTTACCCTGACTCACCTAAACCCCAGACAGTATTCCACCATCATGCAAAGAAATCCTAAACACTCCATCATCATGAGAAAGAACTCTTCCCTAGGAACAACTCCTTAGTAATGGCCTAATCCCCACCATCTCAGCCCCTGTATATTCCCCAGATAATTACAAACTCTTATTCAAAGTGACTATACTAATTTGCACTCACTCTAGAACTATATGAGCACTCTTAATGTTCTATATCTTGACCAACATTTGTTACTGTCATTCTTAACTTGAGTTAGAGATTTCTATTGTGTTCTTTAAAAAAAAAAAAACTAACATTTTCCACAAATTTGGTTTTTATATTTCTAGTCAGTACCAAAATTCTCAGTCTTGTTGTAATTTCCTGGAACAAACTGACAGAGTTCTTTAAAAGTCTTCTCTGTTAATTCCCTTATTTGGATTGCCTGTGTGAGTTCCTTTTCTATTGCATGTTGAGTCTCTTAATTTCCACTCATGTTTTCTTGTCTCTTCTCATGTTTGGCTATTTTCCATTAAGTTTCTGATGCTGTATATGGAAAATTGTATAATAATTTGAGCACCAGAGTAATATTATCTTTAGAAAGAGAAAATGAATTTACATTTGCTTTGGGGAGGCCCTTTGAGACAGAAACAATCCCTCCAGAATGGGGGCAGGACATCAGGCTGCCCATCCACGAGAATGAACAACCCCAATGGCAGATAAACCCCAATGGCATCTGGCAAACACCTGATGATCAGTGGAGTGAGTCCTCAGCCAAACCCCGAGGGATACAAGACCCCCAAACGTCCCCTGCCCACGCCAGACTATAAAGTAGCTGCTGAGCCAGGACGCTTAAGACTTCCCTAGCCTGCCCTCAATCTGGCAGGCTGGTGAACCTGCCTGAGAGCCAATTCCCAATAAAAAGGTTTTGCTCAGCTGCTTTTAGGTCTGACTCCTTTTTGAATACCCATGCCTGATTTTTACAAACATTGCCCACTTTTTTTTTTTTTTTTGGTACAAGGAATTGAACCCAGCAGTGCTTTACCACTGGGCCATATCACCTTTATATGTTTTGAGACAGGATCTCAAATTTGCTGAGACTGTCCTTGAACTTGTGATCCTCCTTCCTCAGCCTCCTAAGTTACTGGAATTACGGGTGTGTGCCACTGTGCCCTGCAAGAAATCCATTCTCTTACCTCTTTCTTTTTTGCAGCGCTGAAGACTGCACCCAGGATCTCACACGTGCTGGCCTACCACTCTACCATTAATCCAAGGCCATTCTATTTTGAGTTTACTCCAATTTCTAGGCTGTAACCATTTGGAATTCCTATCCAGTTTATGTGGGACCAACTTTATTTTTTTAGAGGTAGGGAGAGGGGCTGGAGGGGTGTCTCAGCAGTTAGAGCGCTTGCCCGGCATGCATGAGTACGTGAGTTCAAACCCCAGCACCATGTACACAATGAAGGCCACATGAAAAATTAAGTAAAACTGATTCTTTCTTTCTCTCTCCCTCTCACTGTCCCTTCTCTCTTAAAAAAAAAAAAAAAAAAAAAAAAAAGAAGAGGAGAGAGAGAGAGAATCAATTGTATTTATTGTTTTATCTGGCTTGTTTCTCTGAAACTAGCTGTGTACATGGTGCTAGGGTTTGAAACCGTGTCCTCATGCATGCCAGGCAAGTGCTCCAACCAATGGGCCATGGCTCCAGCCTTGGGACCTACTTTTAGTGGACCCTAAATTCCAATTTTTCTTCCTCTGTCCCTTTAAGGCTTTCAAAAGCTCTGATCTGATTTCAATCTATCATGCTTAAAGACTGTAATTAGCAGATACCATTGAAGAAATGCTTCTCTTCTGGGTTTCCTTCTTTGTCTTGGTCTAGGCCTCAGTATTCTTCATTCTTTTATTAGTTCTCCCATGTCTTTAAGAACACTTAAAAAAGAATTATTCTTTTTTATTCTCAGCAACTTGGTTGAAGTAAATTTCTTCATCTGTCATTCACAGAGTTTGCATTCATCACCACAATCAACTGTATAACATTTTTATCACCCTTAATAGAAACCCCTGGCCCCATTTTCCTTTCTCCCCAACCTCTGGCCACCATAAATCTGCTTCTGTATCAACAGTTTTAGATACCTAAGAGTTGAAATGTTGAGTCACACGGTAACTCTATATTTAACAATTTGAGGAATCATCAAACTTTTAAAAAAATAGTTGCACCATATTTCAATCCCACCAGCAATGTACAGGGGCCAAACCTTCTTTTTAAATAATTATTCTATTTTTGTTTTTTGGTACTGGAGATTGAACCTAGGGGTGCTTTACCACTGAATTACATCCCAGTCCTTTCTATTTTGAGCAGGGTCTTGCTAAGTTGCTGATACTCTTGCTACACTACTGAGGCTGGCTTGCCATCCATCTGCCTCAGTCTCCACAGTAGCTGAAATTATAGTCATGTACCTGGCTTTAAGTAATTATTCTTAATATCCCATTTATCAGCCTTCATAAAAGTGATAGAAAAATACATATGTGCATATTTTTAAAATAAAATAGTTCTCTAACAATAATATAAAAGAAAAATAAAATGAAAGCAACTTATAATAAAATATTTAATATGCAGATGCCCACGCACAGCTACACTCAAAGATATATGGTAGACCAATGGTTGCCTCTCTTAGTAGTGAATAAGTCAGGATATAAGAGAAGATTATAAGCCATTCCACATATAAAGTATAGGTAAATAAAAATCAGAGGTCTTAGCGTTCATAAATGAAAACTAGTGTTAAAGTAACAGGTCACATATGTCTATGATAGAGAAAAGTAACTTTAATAAAGTAGTGATAAAGGCCAAGATAAACTACACATTAATAAAGTAAAAAGAAAAAAATGAAGTGTTATGATATTCTTGCAAATAAACAGGCTTTTTTTTTTTTTTTTAGGGATCAATCCAGGGCCTCATATATGCTAGGCAAACATTCCCTCAGGGATAGGCAAAAATACTGAGCTAGATCCCTAACAAGCTAGGTTGTTTTACAAGTATAGCATCAAAACAATTCTGTTATTTTACAGAAAATATACTTCCTAACTTGAATTATAAAGGCATTTATTTGTTTCTAATACTTAAAAGACATTGAATATCTTATGATAAGGGAATAGAGAATAGATTATAAAGACATATTAAGAGGTAATAGAAAAGTTATGTAATAAATAGACTTGGGGACAATTTCAGAATAAGAATATATGAATAATAGACAAGCCAAAGATACATAATCTAAATATGTGATTTTCATAACATTAACTCTTTATCATTGGGCTATCGATAGCCAGTGGGCTTTAACAAGGTCCTTATATTTGGATTTGTAGTACTATTATACTGAAATCTTCTTGCCTAAAGATATACTTAGATATAATATTGAGCACAAAAGGAAAGATGGCAAACCTTTATACCCTTCCCACAAAGAAAACATACCTTTGAATTGGCTCTAATGAGCATCAATCAAATCCAAACAGGCTTCATCTTTCTTCAGTTTTCTCCAAATAATATTAATGAAGGAGGGGAGAAGAAATAGAACATGAACAACTTACAGGCAAGTAAATCAAAAGTAAACCAGAACAGAAATTATCTAGGAGAGAGAGATGCAACTCAGGCAAGCAGACATGGATACAAGAAGACAGTGAAGTGAACAAAGATATCTGGAAGAGGAGGAAAAAGGAAAAATATACAAGAACAAAGAATCTGAGAGAATAAAAAGATGATGATGTAATAAAAAATAAGATCCCAATCTAACAACGTCATATTTAGATTTAAGTTATCTCTAACTACAAGGTCAAAATTATCTTACGTGGGCATTCAGCAAAAAGATAGTTTTCTTGGGAAAAAACAACAGTGGAACATGGGAGAAAAGAGCAGTAGGTGCGCCCAGGTAGGATAGAAGGAAGGTGGGGAAGGAAGAGGGGAGAAAACAAAAACAAAAACAAAAAACGAAGAGAGGGAAGGGTGTTATGGAAGTAGTAATATAATTAGCAAGCTGACCATCAGCACAACATCACTAATAATGATAAGGTCCTCATTCATCTATATTCAACAATGATACCAATTTCTTTAAAAAATAACTTATACAGCGCTAGAAAATTAATTCTCTGGTAGGTGATCAGCTGCATCAAAATGAAGCTGAATATTTCCTTCCCAGCCACTAGCTGCCAGAAACTCATTGAAGTGGACAATGAACATAAACTTCATACATTTTACAAGAAGTGCATGACCCACAGAACTTGACGCTAATGTTCTGGGTGAAGAATGGAAGGATTATGTGGTCCCACATCAGTGGCGGGAACAACAAACAAGGTTTCCCCATGAAGCAGGGTATATAGACCCATGGTGTGTTCACCTGCTACTGGGTAAGGGGCATTCGTGTTATATACCAAGGAGAAGTGGAGAGAGAGCACAAATCTGTTTTGGGGTTGCATTGTGAATGCCCATATGAGAGTTCTGAACTTGGTTATAGTATAAAAGGATATTCCTGGACTTATGGATACTAATGTGCATTGTGGTCTGGGACCCAAAAGAGCTAATAGAATATGCAAGCTTTTCTATTTCGCTAAAGATACTGATATTTATCAACATGTTGTCAGAAACCTCTTAAATAAGGCAGGCAAGAAACCCAGGACCAAAGCACTGAAGATGCACCATCCTGTTACTCCATGTATCCTGTAATATAAACACTGGCATAATACTCTAAAGAACCAGTATATGAAAAAAAATTAGGAAAAGGCTGAAGAATACACTAAACTTTTGGCCAAAAGAATGAAAGAAGCCAAAGAAAAGCCACGAAACAGATTGCCAAGAGATGCAGGCTATTGTTTGAGAGATTCTACTTCCAGTCTGAGACAAGTAAAAAAAAAAAAAGAATTTTAAGGAGTAACAAATAAATAAGATCAGATCTCTGAAAACAAAAAAGAAAATTACTTTGTCTTGTTTTTCTTTTTGATGCTATGGATGGAACTCAAGGCCTAGCACATGCTAATTATACACTCTACCAATAAGCTACATTACACACCCAGCCCAAACTTTTCCATGATTTGTTGTATCTCTATATAATTACAAACTATGAAACCACTAAGCCTCAATCATAGCTACTTCCAATCATAGTCACTGGGTCAGAATTACCTTTACCCATTACTAGATAAAGTCCTCACTTTGCCTTAGTAAACCTCCTTTGTCTTTTACTCTTTTTTTAAGGGCTACAAGTACTAAAAATAATCAATTCAAGCTGCTCTATAGTATTTATGACAGGTGAAATAAAGAGGCCAGTTTTACAGATGTACAGACTAGTAGATATTCCAAAAAAAACCCTAAGATGTCATAGTGTATCTCGTATGTTTGAAGGGTATGAGGAATGTTACCTAGTTTAAATATTCCCCTCTACCCAAAATGGCTTATCAGAGCACTTGAAATGTTACTAATTAGAAACATCTTGAACTTTTAGGTTAGAATTTTATATATTCAGGATTTTCCATGTTAAAATGAAAATAGCTATGGATAAGTAATAGCCTAGGTCTCTTACACATCAGATTATTTTCCATTCGAACACTAAGCTGACACCCAGAAAAATGGGACAGATGAGCAGTGGTGAACAAGGGGCAGAAGAAAAGTATGGTGTACCAAAGTATTCCTAGGGATTAGGCCTGAGTAAACCCCTACCTTGGGAAATGTTGGGCATATAGAGAAAGAAATGCAAAGCTCTAGGCCCTGGGAAAATGGAAGAAGAGGAACAGGAAGCCTAAAAAGAGGAAAAGCTCAAAAACAAATTCACCATTTCACAATTTGTTTGAAGGCTGACTGGAATGGTCAATGGCCCTAGAACATGGTCTCAGAGCAGCAGCAGCAGAATATGAAGCAATCTTGAGTACCAGTTCTATCTTTGGTTACCAGAAGGTCCAAGAAATGTAGGAAAATAATTTCTTAGACTGGTAATTGTCAATGAAATATATTAAATACACATGGGACACTTTTAAACCTCTCTTTCTGTCTCCATCTGCATTCCTCATTCTACCACAAACAAGGAGAAAAATTGAAGGTAGGGAAGCATGCTGAGTTTAAGAAGTGGATCTGCATAGTGTGAAAAAGTTCCTCAAGTGATCCAAATGATTGCTACATGTCATTGCTCTAGAAAGACAAGTTCCTTCCTCCATGTAAGTGTAGACTCCAGTTCTACCAAAATAAGAAGCAGATCCAGTACAGCCCACTGCAGTTATTAAAATTGAGTTGAAGATGCAAAATTTTGATTGCCACCTAGTGGAAGAGATTGAAAACCATATGCTAAAATGAGAAGTAATCTATAAGTATCAAATGTTTTCTGTACGTTGATAGGTAAAAGTTTTCCAAAGTACAGTGATGTATAAAATGATTTTAGAGAGCACAAGGATGAATGCTATCTTACCTAGTTTGAATTTGTTGCAATGCACACTAGAAAAAAGTACATACAACATTTCAGATCCATCAGTTCACAAATATGTGATAAGTTAGTTTAAATGTAATTTTTAGAAAAAAATAGATTTTTTAAAAGAAACATTAAATTATATTACATGGGTGGTACTCAGATATCACCAAAATAATAACTCTAAAATGATAGATAGTTGTGTAAGCTGATTCTAATGGAAAATACTTTTCCCTCAATGTACCTGATTTTATTTACATTTATAAAGTAAAATAATCCATATTTTAACAGAAACATGTTTTATGATACACTTTTTTTTTCTCATCAAACAGTTTCTGTTTCTTAAGCAAATTATTTCACAAGTAAATGACTATCCAGGACTATCAAGTTCATGTATGTACCTGCCTTCCTTAAAACATGCTTACCTAGAGTTAGGGAATACAGTTCACCTACTTGCCTAGCATGTTTGAGGTCTTGAGTTCAATTCTCAGCACCAGAAAAAAACAAACAAAAAAAACATGCTTACTTAGGTAGTTATGCCATGATTGTAAATAGTTGATGCCCTTTCATTTTGACGTTTCATTACAGAAAATTGTCAAAATGTCAATTTCATTATAGAAAATATATTTCCACTTAATCTACCCTCTTAAAAACAAAATTTCAGAGAACTGTTTGAACTCTTGCCAACTTATTGTAATAGAATGTACATTAATGACCTATGTCTTATTGTCACAGTGGTCAATTATTTATCATAGAATTTGGAGGCTTTTAGGAAAACCCTAAGCACTCAGCCAGCACACATTAGTTATATTATATTCACTGATATTGGAATATAAAGATTCCAAATGATTAATTTCATTATATTTTCTGATGGTCACTATAAATGGCAATGATAAATTTCTCAGTGTGATTTCACACTGCCACCTCTAGATGCAACAAAGAGTAAAAAATTGAGTATCTAGAAGATGCAAACAAGATTATCAAGATTAGCTTAAACCAATCCACCTTCATTTCCTAGATTGGTAATTAATGCAACTCTTAACCAAATTAAGATTCTATTGATAGGGAACAGGAGAGGTCAATGAATAATTGCTGAATATCTACCTAAAGGATTTGCTGCAAGGCTCCACCTCAAGCACTCTAAGGAGGCATCACTCTTAGTTTTCTATGTATTCTCCCAGACTTCATTTATACATATTATATTATACATAATGTATTAATTTATTTTTACCCAAATGGTAGCATATTATACATACTACTCTGCATTTCACTTTTTTCACTTAGCAAAGTATGTTCAAGTCTTATCCATTTAAATATATAATAAAGCCACTTCACTCTAATAGATGAAAAGTATTCCTACAAGAAAAGACACTTTGGATGCTTTCAATCTTCACTATTATAATAAATGCTGCATTGAACCTCCTTATACATATATCATTTGATAGCATAAATTAGTGCTTAGAAGGGAAATTGCAGATCCATACAAACTTCAGAAATGGCTGCTGACACTTTGGGGGGGAATAACACTGAATCTATGGACTAAAATTTAAGGAGCATGACATCTTTCTTTTAGAGCCTTTACACTGAAAGTAGACTATGTCTTTTCACCATGTTGTATTTTACTAAGTCTAATATACACAAACATTTCTAAATAAGGATGTATCTCATAATCTAGAACAACTTTTAGTAAGTCAGTGAGGGGGCAATATAGTAATTATATATTATTATTGATAGTAGTTATTCCTGATGGCCTGACAAGTAACTGCCATCCCTGGTCATTTCAGTCATCAATCCATTTACGGGCCACATGAGGAAGAAACATGAACCATATTGTTAGAAAACCTCTTGTGACATCTTCTGGTAAGATCAGCAAAATGCAAAAAATATCCTCAGTGATTTGGAAGAAAATCAAGAAATGCTAGATAATCAATGTTCTTTATGGCACAAAAAATTCTGTGAGGGAAAAAAACCCACCTATTTTGATGATTCAAGTCAAAGAGTGATTCAAAAGAATCAGATTCTAAATGTGATGTGTAAATAATATTTTAAGAGATACAGTTTGTATTTTTACTTTTATAATTACATTAGATAAATGATAAAATATCAACTATGTCTAAGAGTTCTTTCAGTAAATATAAAACAAAACTTTTAAGTCCTAAGAGATTATTGCATCAGTTAAGTCCTAAGAGATTATTGCATCAGTTACTGGAAGTAGTCTTTTTTTTTTTTTTTTTTTAAAGAGAGAAGGACAGAGAGAGAGAGAGAGAGAGAAAGAATCAACTTTTTATTGAGTTTTTACATGGCTTTCGTTGCTCTGACATTTAGTTGTATACGTGGGTGCTGGGGTTTGAACCTGTGTAGTTGCACATGCCGGGCAAGCGCCATAACTGCCAAGCCACCACTCCAGCCCCGGATGTAGTCTTCTTAACATTATATTTTTAAAAATGCAATTTAAAATCAGTAACACCTCTGATTTCATGAAATACTCTCAATTTTATTTTACATTCCTCAGGAGCATTTTAAAGGTTCTCTCATACAGACTTTGCACATTCTTGAAGACTGTTTCAATGTATTTTATCTTTTCTTCCATTACATTTTCTCATTAGAAGGCTATTTATTTTTGCCTATTTTGTAAGGAACTGGTTTACTGAATTCTCTTACTATTTATATTTCTTTTTTTAAAAAAGGAGACTCTGGGGCTGGAGCAGTGGCTCAGTGGTTACGGCTCTTGCCTGACATGCGCAAGTACACAGTTAAGTCTCAGAGCAGCGAAAGCCTCATGAAAAACTGAATAAAATTATTCTTTCTCTCTCTCTCTATTTGTCCTTCTCTCTTAAAAAAAAATAAAAAAATAAAAAAAG
>PVKS010019296.1:0-38613 GCA_004027875.1 Aplodontia rufa | reverse complement strand
CCCTTCACAGGAGAAGTGGATTAAAAAACTGTGAGTTCTACTCTGCTATAAGAAAGGAACGATATATGGCATTTGCAGCCAAATGGATGGAGATGGAAAAAGCTATACTGAGTGAAATATCCCAAACTCAGAGACTTAAGGGCCAAAAGTTTTCTCTAATATGTGGAAGCTAGTGTATAATCTAAGCCAGATTGAAAGTTAGCTAAGTTTAAAAATAAATAGACTCAACATATGAGAATTTTCACGTAAGTTAGGGGAACCATTAATATGAAGCTAGGGAGAGAAGAGAAGGGTGCAGGAAAGGAAAGGAGGGAATAAGGGATTACCAATGCAACTGGAAACCCTCAATTCTCATGAGAAGCCCAACTATACACAAATAGGCAGAGAGGATCAGAAAATTAAAAAATTAATACACATGTATATGCTTATTTCTATCTATAACATGGGGGTAAAGCAGAGGAGACCTGGGTGCAGGGAGTGATCAAATGGGGGAGAGCCTGTACTAGGATTGGCCTTAACTTACTTTGTCAAAATCCATCTTTGCATGACTACTTAACAACGATTCCCTCCAATATGGAAGACTAGGTTGAATGAAAAAATAAATAAATAAATAAATAAAATTAAACAAAATTCAGTGTAAAATAAACAACTTGAAAATATAACATAAAAACCTATCTTTCTAAGTTCATCATGAATATAAATTATCAATGACTATAACAAAAAATATTCAATGCTTCAGTAAGGAAAGAGCAGACTTTAGTAAGTACAATTAAATACTGAGTTAACTGAGAGATACATAATGCTACTTAATGGAAAGAGATTATAAAGTTCGTATTTAGTCTCAAATTTATAAAAAAGATTCTATATAACATCAATAATAACTGCAACAGATATTTTATGAAATATAAAAAAAGACTCTAAATATCAAAATTATTTAGGAGCATTCTAAAGAAGAAAAGCAAACCTTACTCTACCACATGTAGTATGAAGTTATAGTTATTAAGAAAATGTGGTATTAGGGCATCTATGCACAAAATGATAAGGGCCATAGGATAAGTGCCCCCAAATAGGCACTTATATACTTGGGCATAATTTTGGCACATGGACAAAAAGGATATATGGAATTATAGGGCCAATAACACTCTTTTCAACAAAAGGTAATTGCAAAAATTTATATAAATTAAATAAAAGATATGAGACCAGATTCCTTTCTCAAATGAATTAAAAATTCATTGTCAAAATTAAATTAGATAAATATCATTAGAATATTTAGGTTAATATCTTACAAATTAAAGTATTCAAAGATTTTTAAAATATGAGACAAAGTTACTGAGCTTAAGATAAAATAAATCAATCATTTTTATTTGTCTAAGGATATTTTAAGACAAAGTGGAAAATAATATAAAAATCAGAAATGTTATTTCTGATGCCCCTAACTGACTAATTTCTTATCAAGAAGTTAAGTCTTCCAAACCAATAAGAAAAGTTCATGTAACGAATAGAAAAATGAGTAATAAACTTAAATAGTTAGCAGAAAAGGGAGCAAATATACCTGAAAACAGAAGTCAAGATATTGAATACCATCAGTAATTAGAAAAATATAAATTGAGACAGTAAAAAAAGAGAATTTGGAACTAATTTTGTGATGACAATTTAAATGAAGTGGCTTTATTTTATAAATTATGCATTTCTTCAGTGCGAATGTAAATCTAAGTCATTTCAAAAGTACACATCATTGCCCCCTCAAGCTGGCTTTTCAAATGCCTCGTGACCCAGTAATTTCCCTTTTTGTTCTCTTTTCTGAGTAATCTCTTTTGTATGTACAACAGGGAGTAGGTATAAGAATATGTATGTCATTTGTTCATTATAGCGAAACTCACAAATCAACATATATCACTTACAATTAACTGTATCACAAATTTCCCCCAAACACAATGTCTCACAGTTTGAATCAGAGTGGCTCTCAGGGTAATTAAAAAGGCTGTGCTGAAGGTGAAGTTTGGAATCACAGCTACTTCATTGATCAATCTGTAGACAATCTGCTTCTAATATCAGTCATTTGGGTAATCTCAGCTCTGTGTTCTTCACTGCTGTTATTTTTTTATTTTTTATTTTTGATCATGTGAATCTTCCCATAGCTCTGCTCACAATAGGGCAGCTTTCCTCTGCCAGTGTGATGTCCTGAAAGACAAAAAGATGGAAGTTGCAGTTATTTTTATAAGCTGCTCTTGGAAGTGAAGGTACAATCACTTTTGTTGTATTATGTTCATTAGAAGCAATTCATACTTAAGGAGGTAACATCATTGTGTGAAATCTTAGTTCACACCAATCTAGGGGGTCCACACCAAGGCTGCCTACAATTCAAGTCAGTGCCTGGCAAAGGGTGAATAAATCAATTTCGGCATAGTCACACAATGAAATATTAGACAACATATAGAGCTACTGGGAGTTTAAAGAATTACATGATATTTAAAAATCTTAATATAATATTAAGTGAAATAAGTATATTTTTAAACATCATATAGAGTATAAATACCCTTAAAAATTTTTATGAACATTTACGTTAAAATGTTATATTTTCTAAGAAATAGATTTTCCTTCAATATGTATAAGTATATATATAAATATTTTTAATACATAATGATTATAAAATATTCATTATGCAGTATAGATTATGAATATTTTATAAATACTTGAAATATTTGTATTTAATGTATAAATAATATGTAGTATAAGAGATATATATGCATTTGCATACATTTATGTGACAGCAACAAGTGTTATTAATAAGGACCATGCAGTTAAATATTGGTTATAGCTGAAGTTTCAGCATTTTTTTTAGATGATGAATTTTCAGATGCTAACACATTGTTAAATAACTAAGTATGGAGCAATGAAGGCAATGTATGATAACCTATAAATCAGGTGTGTCAATTGTTCATGCTATGATCTCATTACAAATAAAGAATAACAGTAACTATAAAAAGTAGTGTTCTAGTCCCATTAAGCAACAACATTAATAACTACATAAAAGCAGTGGTCAGATATGTAGGTAGGGGAAAATGTTGAAAAATTGGAAGGGAAGCAAACTGTAAGTTTAGGCCATCATCTTTGAGAAAAATCAAGTGAACTTCTGGTTCTCTGCATAAAAATGCAAAAGGTCCAACGCATGCTGGTTATTGGCAACTCTAACCAGAAGAAAAGCACTGACAGACCTGCTGGCTGGTAAGGAGTGGCCCCTTATAGAAAGCAAGTCCCATAGCCATAAACACTTTCATTTCAAAAGCAGTAAAACACATACTCAAAGGAAGACTGGGAGTTTGGGGTTAGTTAGAACTCACATTTGATGCAGCATCAGAATATTAAAAAATAATAAGTTTACAGACAAAATGTACTTTTTGAAAATAACTGAGAAAACAAGATACCACAATAAAACCTGGTGACGTTCCTATATCTGCAAATTTCTAAAATTTTCAGTAAGAAATATTCAAATGTCGCTCTATGAGACATGTAATAATGTACTTCAGTGGATTTTTACCCTTCTGCACCAAAAAGGTAAATTATAATTGTCATAATTACATTAGCATGGAAGATATACCCTAATGAACTTAGGTTTGTTCCTCTTTCAGGGATCATCTAACTTGCTCATGAGGCAACCAATGTAGTTTTTTCTCCTGGAGGACATGTAACCTATATTCTCCAACCTTACTATAAATAGGTAGATCATTCTACTATGTTCTCACCAATAGGAAGAAGGAAAAAATGATATGTACCACTTCCAGGCCTGATGCTAAAAACCCTCATGATCTTTGGTTAGCTCTACACACTTTGATGAGTTAGCTATGAATATTCTAGCTGACTCTGGGAATCTTCATGAAATCCACGAAGTTTCACTATAAGATTATAGAACTGAGATCTCTCGTGTCCCATGCCACATCACTATCTGTGAACATAAAATGATCTTCTAATTTGTCTTGGCACTAAAATTCATGCCTATCTGTCATAGTACCTTAAATTACATTAATGATATTATCACAGAATAATTTAGCATTATAGATGAAACCAAGAAAATTGCATCTTTCTTTTATTCCTGTAGCTTTGCTGATTCTATGACTTGAATTTTGACATCATGATTCTGAATCTCTAGTAAATCAATCACTGTATTTTTCTGAGAATATAAGTCTACTTAGGCAGCCAAAGTAAGGGTTGGATCTTAGGATGGACTGTGAACTTTAATGGTCTATGATATTGCTGGACTTTTTAATAAAGAACCTCTGAAAAACTAGGTCAACACATGATAACCTACAAAAGAGTGTACCCTATGGGTAGAAATGTCCAGGTTGAAGCTACTGAAGAAACACCTTATCCACATAGGCACTGAAATGAAACCACTTTGGCTGAAACAGAGCAGAGTAAATAAAGAAGAATAAACTCATAATGTAAGTTCTCTAATTTTAACTCTTCAAACTTTAATTTTCAAGCTAATTTAGTATTTTGGCTTTTAATTTCTTCATAAAAATGTGTCAGTAGATGTGGATTTTATTCAAAGTTGCAGTTTCTAAATGTTGCCAAATAAAGCTGTTCTTTAATCTATTTGCCAATCACTGGATGTAGTATTCCGATATCATAACAACATAATTAAGAATGGAGAATAGAAAGTAAGTTTTCAACCTTGAGAACAAAGTAAGCGAGAAGTTAGTTTACTTTAATGTATTTTCTTTTCCTTTATTTTTCTTTTAAGAGAGAGAGAGAGGGAGAGAATGAGGGGCTGAGGGAAGAGAGAATTAATGTTATTTAGTTTTTCATCTGGCCTTTGTTTCTCCAATACTCCATTGTGTATGTGGTGCTGACGTTCAACCCTGGGTCCTTGCACATCCCAGGCAAGTGCTCCAGCTGCTGAGACACCACTTCAGCCTAGTTTAATGTATTTTCTTAATGAGTTTCAGGATCTTGTTGGGGTGATGACTACGGTTAGTGGTCTCAGGACATCAAGAGGAACAGTAATTCTTGTAAGAAGTAAGGTCTTGCTCTCTTGACAGCAGAAACAAGGTGACAGACCATGCGCAATAAAGCGATGTTATTACCCAATTCCCTCTGACTTCCACAACTGTTGATCAGCTGATTCGGAATTCTGCCATCAAAGAGGAACTTTAAAAATCTCATATCTTCTTGTGTGTCAGGTACTCTTCCCTTAAAAAAAAAAATACAGATGAGTGATGGATGGGGACTCAGAGAGAAAAAAGGTAAGACAGTCTGCAGTTTAGATATAAGATAAAAGGTCCCCATTTTAATTATTGTTCTATCACAAATTTGTGTATATGAGCAAATCTCTTTCTAAACTTTGGTTCCCAAAAACAACATTCACATAACTTACATTTTTCTTTCTGTTGACCAGAATAGCCTTAATATTCCTCTCATTTGGTCTCATTTTTGACAGTTGTCTCCCTGGCTATGGGCCCCTGACCTCTCTTTTTTTACTACATTTACTTTATGAATTCTTTCTTTGACATTTTTGAGATATAACCCTTCTCCAAGACTCTTTCCAATTTTATAGTCCAGAAATGCTTTTTATTTTTTTTTTTGATCTGGTAGCCTTCTCTGAAATTCAATCAACAAATAATTCATCTCCAGTAACTCCCAGTATTTTTCAGAATGTAGGAGCCTACCTTTGACAAATAACAATTCACAACCACGGATGGCCCAACCACATCAACCAAAATCCCTCATAATGTTCCTCAATACATTTCTACTGGCACAACTCACTGCTTAAGCAAAACAATACAACCCTCCTGCTTGGTTCCTCTGGTATTGAAATCAATCTTTCACCCTAAGGGGGATATTCTTAACCACTTAATTGAGTAAAGCCTCCAAATCTGCTTAACTCTGGTAAAAAATGTTTTTTGACACTTTTATTTTTCACTTGTGAAAAAAGGTGAACAAAGTTACATGTTTGTTATAATTTTTCTCACAAACATTGTGAGATTCTTTGTTTAATATGATTCACTCAAATACGATGAGTAGAACAGGTTGATACTGTATTGTCAGAAAAACAAGGTAATCAGGAGTGTGGATCTATTTCTCAAACTAAGAAGGCATAGATTTCAGTGGGTGTGGCAGCCTGTAGCCTCCTCAACTCAGAGGTTGAAGCAGAAGGATTCCAAGTTCGAGGCCAGCTTCAGTAAATTATCAAGGTCCTGAAGCAACTTAGGGAGACCTTGTCTCAAAATAAAAATTAATAAATAAATAAAAGGGCTGGTTTTGTGGCTCCGTGGGTAAGCACCATAGCTTCAAGTCCCAATCAAAACAAAACAAAACAAAGTTTAAAAAGTCTACTTTTCATAATAGGTTTTTATCTATTGTTGCCAAGGAGATCAAACATTGGATCATCTGCAAGGTTAATTATGTATCTATTGTAATAGTTTTCAAATATATTGTCACAAATGCTTGTGTAATCTGGGGGAGAGATTATGGTAGAGTGTTATTTGGGGAAGATACCTTATATGTGAACTTGTTTAATTTCTTCATGTTATATTCAAAGAGAGAGATGATTCACCATTAATCTCATCTCTTTTGCTTTGAACATAAATGATGGTAAGTGAATATCTTTTGAATAGCAAAGTTAATAAAAATAATGTTATGTAGGTGTTCAGTACTGTAAAGAAAGGTCACAAGCCAGCTTCTTGATTCAGTGTCACCAACTATAAATGTTTATAATAAAACTTACATAAAATGGCATTCACCCAGTTATCTATTTATTTATTCCATAAATACATATCAGATATTGAATTTCTGCCAGAAATCATTCTCAGTTCTGAAGATAGAGAAGCAAAAATAAATAGGTTAATAAAAAGCTTCATGAGCTTCACATTTTAGTAGCAGTATGGAGATGATAAACAAATGAAGTGAAATATATGCCATCTGGCTTAATGAATAAGCAAAAATATATTTCTTAGTTCTTGGATCGAAAGAAAAATGGATTTAATCATACTCAATATATCTTACTGAAGTAAGTATTGTTTTCCATGAGAAATACCTTTTCAGAATTAGTTCTTAAGGGAAGTGGTCAGAGTTAGAAGAGAGTAAATTTCTCTGCAGGCTTTTTTCCTTTTGGTTCTATGCTTTACCTTAAGTCTGCCTGACTTGCAAATTCAAGAGCACGCCATCATCCTGTAAAGTGAGAAACTAAAGCCATAACCCTTCTTGTATCTATTTGAAGCTTTGTGGAGATTTTCAGTAAAGAGGTGAAAACTAAACCATTGGCACCATGATGGAACAATATGTTTCTTAGTAAGAATTTGTAATTAATAAACAGGCAATAACTTTATAATTGGACTTAAGTCCTTAAACAATTTAAACCTAAGGAACGAACAGTAGTTTTCAATTATGGGACTCAATTTATTTATGTAAAGAGACAAAATGAAGGAAAGAGAGAGGAGAGCGGCTGCTGGATAGTAACACAGGTTTATTGGGGAAAAGTCTGCAGAGGGGGACCCAGTGGAGTTTGGGACCCACCTGCTGCTTTCAGTCTGGGGTAGATATAGAGGGGAAATAGGGGAGGAATGGGTCACACAGGAATTTTTTCTGGTTATACTGGATTCTTTCAGTAGGGTGGGGATCCTCTGATAAGGGCCCAAAGCAATCAGTTAGGATGAGAGCCAGAATCTGTAGATTTTGAAACAGTGATTAGGGAATTTGCTGCTTGGCTGAGTGGCTTCTGATAATTTTCCATATCCATCAACCTAGATGATACAAGGCTGAATTAATGTCTTCCATGTCATTTCATGATAGGTATGTGATACAGGAGGAATTGGTGATAGGATTTTTTACTATTCTTCTGGAATTTTACTTCATACATTTTTAAATTCAATTTTCCTATAGGATTTCAAGTTAAAATAAGCTTTCTTTTCAGGCCTGAAATTAAATAAGTATAAATGCAAGACAGACATTTTGTTTATTTGAAGCTTTGTGTGGGAAGGTGCTTTAAAGATGATTTAGTCTATCTTTCAGTTTCCAGAGATCAAGAGTTATATCTCAAACCAATTGCTTCTAGAAATAGAACTAAAACCCTGCCTTTCGACAGTCAGCACAGTATTTCACTATGTTATACCTCATTGCTTGCTTCATGTTACCTTTGGTATGCAATACTGCCAGAGAAGAAAATTAGGTAGCACATAAACCTACACTGAGAATTTATAATATTGTGTGGTTAAAGCAACTCTTTTTTTTTCTCATCACAAGAAAACTACTGGATGATAAAATATGTTCCATTCCTCTCAATACTATTTTTTCTTTGTTTTTAATCTTAGAAGTCAAGAATTAAAAATCTTAACCAACCGAGCATAGGTACTTTTCATTTTGATTTAATTATATGATCTCTAAAGTTGGTGCAGAAACTTATTTTGAAAGAACAAAATCAAAATTTTAACAAAATTAGATTCATCACTTAGATGTAAGTAGTTTATCTAAAGATACAAAACAATATTGGATTGACTCTAATGGATGTTGTTTTAGTCCTGACACAAATATGTCTGTGTCTGTTTTAGTACACACATTATTTAACTGAATTTAATGAGGAAGAAACAATTTAATCTAGTTATATCACAGTATTTGCTTTGCTTTCTCCAATATATTGACTTTGACTTTGACTTTTTCTTATTTAAAAAAAAATCTATAATATAATTTCAGGTCAGGTATTGTGATACCTCCTTTTTTATTTTATTTTTTTTTGGGGGGAGGGCTTAGTAATGCTTTGGCTATTCTGTGATTCTCATAGGTACAAACAAATATAAGAATTGATTTTTCTGTATCTGTGAAGAATGACATTGGTATCTTGATGGGGACTGTGTTGAATCTGTACAGAGCTTTCAGCAAAATGGCCATTTTAATTATATTAATTCTGCCTAACCAAGAACATGGGATGTCTTTTGATCTTTTAAGATCTTCTTCTATTTCTTCACTGTTTGATAGTTTTCATTATAGAGGTCTTTTATTTCCTTTGCTAGATTAATTCCCAAGTATTTTATTCTTTTTGGGGTTATTGTGAATGGGATGGATTTCCTGATTTCTTCTTCAGCAGAATTGCTGTTGGAGTATAGGAAGCAAGTGATTTATGGGTGTTGATCTTGTATCCTGCCACTTGGCTAAATTCATTTTTAAGTGCTAGAAGTCTTCTGATGAAGTGTTTTGGGTCTTCTAGGTATAGGATCATATCATTGGCAAATAGAGATAGTTTAACTATCTCTTTTCCTATTTGAATCTCTTTGACTTCCCTTTCTTGACTGATTTCTCTGTCTAGGGTTTCAAGGAGTAAATTAAATAAGAGTGGTGAGAGTGGACAGCCTTTTATTATTCTTGAGTTTAGTGGAAAAGCTTTCAGTTTTCCTCTATTAAGTATAATGTTGGCTGTGGGTTTGTCATAATTGTTCCTTACAAAATTAAAGTAAGTTCCTTTGATCGCTATCTTCTCCAGCATTTTGAGCATAAATGGGTATGGGATTTTAATATTTGACAAAGGGGGAAATGTGTAGCTTGGAGGAAAGACAACTTGTTCAACAAATAGAGCTGAATAAACTGGACAACCATGTGAAGACATTGAAATTAGACCCTTATCTCTCACCCTGCAGAAAAATCAAATCAAAATGTATCAAAGAACTAGGAAATAAATCAGCAACCATACAGTTATTAGAAGAAAAGGTAGGATAAATATGTCACCATATTGCCATAGGCATATTCACTGGTAAGAAGACTCCTATAGCACAAGAATTAAGGCCAATGAGTAGGATGCCATTAAACAGAAGAGCTTCTGCATAACTAAAGAACTGGTCTGGAGTGACAAGAGAGAACCTACAGACTGGAAGAAATTTGTGACCTAGTCCTTCTTTGACAGGGGTTAATATCCAGAATATTCAAACAACTCATAAAATTTAACACCAAAACCACAAACACTCCAATCAGTAAATGGACTGTGGAACTAAACAGAAACTTCTCAACAGAGGAAGTTCAAAAAATCAATATATATTGTGGCGGGCGGCACCTGGGGTCCACGCCATGCAGGCAGCTTTAAGATGGTGGCTGGCGGCTGGCGGCTGGCGGCTGGCGGCTGGCCACTGGCCAAACCAAGTCAGCTGACCTCTTGCGTTTCCTGGTTCTTGTGCTTGCAACATCTGACCACCTAGGGACAACCAAAAGGAGCCGGCAGAGTTTTCCTCCTCATAGCAACAGCCTATGGATTGGTTCACTTTTACTATTTAAGCTGTTTGACTTCCTGAATAAAGAGAGATCTCCGCAAACAACAAGAGTGTACATGTCGTTATTGTCGCTTCGCTGGTCAAACACGACAATATATATATGAGAAAGTGTTCCTCATCACTAGCAATCACAGAAATACAACTCAAAAGTGCACTGAGATTTCACCTCACTCTAGTTAGAATGGTAACGATGAAGAATATAAATAATAACAGAAGCTAGAGGGGTAGTGGGGAGACAGGAACACTGTTGGTGGGTTTGCAGACTGGTACAGCCATTCTGGAAAGCAATGTGGAGACTCCTCAAACAATTAGGGATGGTACCATCATACAGCCCAGCTCCCATTCCTGGGTATTGTCCCAGAGAGCTAAAATAAGCATATTACAGTGACACAGCTATATCAATGTTTATAGCAGCTCAATTTAGAGTAGCTAAATTATGGAAACAACCTAGATTCCCCTCACTAGACAAATGGATCCAAAAACTGTGGTATGCAGATACAATGGAGTTCTACTCAGCTATTAGCAAGAATGATATCATGGTAAATGCAGGTAAATGGATGGAAATGCAAAAAAATCATGCTGAGTGAAACAAGCCAAACCCAAACCCAGAGACTTAAGGGTTAAAAATATTCTCTTACATGTGGAAGTCAGAGTAAAACCTAATATACGATGAAAGTTAGTCAGGTTTAAATAATAGACCCACCAAATTTGAAATAATACATAAGCTGGGAGAACAATAGCTATGAAAGTGGAGAGTGAGGGAAGAGAGGGAAGGAAAAAAGGGAGTTATTGTAGGGTACACTTGACTCCCAGGAGAACCTGGAATATACTCAGACAGGCATATTAATCTAGAAATTTCAGTAATTAAAATATTTGTATATGGTCATTTATATCTGACTTACAAAGGAGATGTGAGATTGGGGAATGGGTGTGGGGGAGTTGAACCTTGACAAGGACCAGGTTTAAGCTACTCTGGCATTACGTATGCATGTATGAATGTGAAGCAACATATCCTTTCAATATGTAAAACTATGTTGAACCAATAAAATACATTTCCACCAAAAAAAAAAGTCAGTCACAAAGTGCACAAATTTTATGATTTCACTGCAATAACAGACAAAATCAGTTACCATGTCGGAAGTCAGGGATTGTATAGCATGACTGGAAGAAAGAATGAGAGGATTTCTGGGCTGTTTGGTATCCACTTTCTTTATCTGGGTACTGATTTTGAAGGAATAGTCACCTAATGAAATTCATTAAGCTATAACATCACTTAATGACCTTTTCTGTATGTAAGTTGTATAAAAATTCCAAAATATAAAGAAGACATTTTTAAAAATTCTAAACATATTTAATTGTTTTTATTTTCATTTTACAAGAATTATTAATTTATTTATTAACTACACATCGAGTATTTACTCATTGGATATTTGCATAATGAATAGGTGTATGGATTGACCCTAATATTTTATATTAATACTGGTAGAAGAGAGCATTAATCACGGATTTTCAATGAGAATTAAATTGAAAGAAGCAGGGCTAGAGCAGATGCTCAGTGTTTGGAGTGCTTGCCTGGCATTTGTGAGGACCTTGGTTCAAACCCCAGCACCACATATACAACTAAATGTCAGAAAAACAAAACCCAGATAGAAGAAATAAATATAATTGATTCTCTCTTTATTTCTCTCTCTCTCTCTCTCGTTAAAAAAATTAAAGAAGGTGGCTGGAGCACAATGGTTATGGTGCTTTCCCAGCATGCAGGAGGATGTGGGTTTGAACCCTAGCACCATGTATACAACGCAGTGTGGAAGCAAAGAGGGCCACGTGGGAAACTAAATAAAATTTATTCTCTCTCTCTTTCTCTCTCTCTCTCTCTCTCACTGTCCCTCTCTCTTTATTAAAAGAAATAAAAGAAGAAAATGAAAAAAGAAAAGTGATTCTTGATGCCATGAAACATAAGGTTGAGCAGATAGGGATCAGCCTTTTTGACAGAGTTCAGAAAATAAGCATGTCATTAGTCAGCAAACTTCCAGATTAACAAATTCTGTGCCAGGAGTGTGCAACAGAAATGTGAGCCTTAAATGTGAACCATATGTACAATTATAAATTTTCAAATATCTACATTAACAAGTCAAAAGAAACCATAAAATTAATTGTAATTACATATTGCATTTAATTCTAAGTATTGCCATTTTAATGGTTCACAAAAATTATTGGTAATTTGTTTTTATTTGTACTTAATCCTTGAAATCTATTGTGTTTTACAAACATGAGGTGTTTTGAATTGGACAAGTCACATCTCAAGTGCTCAATAGTCACATGTGGCTGGCGGCTACCATATAGAATGATGAAGCCCTAGACTGCCAACTTGTATATTCTCCAGGAAGAAGAGGTGGCATTGTGAACTGAAGGTGGTGAGTGATGGGGTGGGAAACAAAACAAAATAAAACTGGAGACTTACAGTGGCCCTTCAAGACACAGGACAGTTGACCATTATGTGGATGCACACATGTTGCACAAACCTTCAGAGGATCTTTGAGAAGTTGTCCCACTCTGTGCTTTCAGGACATCCCTTTTTGGCCCAGGCATTCCCTGACATCCTAAGATTGCTGCTAAGCATCCTAAGAGTCTGTGTAGATGAGTAGATAGTGGAAGAGGGTCCCAGGATTCTCTTTGCTGGCAATAAATCTAATGATGACTTTAATCCCCATGAGGTTGATTTCCTGCCAGAAACTCAAGAAGGACAGCCAGAATCATCAGCTCTTCACTCCCAAATCAGAATTCTGAGTCATGAGTTTTCTGCTGTATGATTTTTATGTGGCTAAAATTCTTCTCTGTAGAGGGGTGCAAAAGAAGACATTCCTACCTTACGTGATGGTCAAATTAAAATTTACCTTTCTTTACCCATTTTTTCAAACTTTCGGTTGTAGGTTTGATTCTAAGTTCATTAGCTTATAATTGACAGTCTGTAAGGTTTAGGTAGAAATTTTGACATCTGAGTGCTAACCTTGATTTTAAACACTTTTTTAGGGCAGAGGTTTTGGTCAATATTGTCCATTGATATATGAGTAGCTCCACAAAGAGTCTGACTAGATGAGGGGTTAAATGTCTGCTAAATGAACAAATTAGCACAAGTGATATTTCAGGGTCAACACAACTCAGTTGGAGTTGACTGTTAAAAGAAATGATGTTGTGTTTTATTACAGAATAGTTTGTGTTTTAAAAGAAATTAGATCTGTATCTTGTGTAGCTGGCTTTGGCAAAAGTGTGGATGAGAAATTGCCCAAGTGAATGTTGGAGGAAGGAGAGATAAGAAACATGAATTCAGTAAACAATAGAACTCAAATTAATTGATAAATTTAACGGAGTCACTATTTTTCCTACAGCCCAAATAAATGCTCCAAAGCAATGTAGTCATGGGCACCTGAGGTTTCCACATACCCATAGAACTGTTCTACAAAGTGAACTAGATCACCAGCCTCATAATTCTCAATTGATGCTGATTAGCATCATCAAGCAAGTGCCTGGATTCTTCAGTTTATTCTGCATGCAACTTTCCAACTTCCCTTGCCATTAAAATACCATCTGACAATTTCTGTGAGTTTTCAAAATGGATTTCAAAAAAATCAAATTCAAACCCAGTTATGCTTGTAGATGTAAATCATAGATTTTACAGAATGGAAAAATAAGGAAATTATCTGTATAATTTATTTCTTGAAACCTTCAAATTAAGTAACATAAAAAGTTCTACATTTCTTATCTTCCTGGATTTTAATGACTGCATTTTCCATGAATCTAGTTTTTCTTTTTCTCTGTGCATTTCTAGACATAACCAGGGGAAAGATAGCAACAAAATTATTCCTGTCTTCTTTCTCATTATTTATCTTACTGTCTTTCCTCTTTTTTTATTCTTTAAAATTTGTATGTCTCTATTTTATGCATGATCAAAACAAAGTTACTCTTATAAATAAATACATTATTATTGATAAAGCACTTAGTACTTGTCTTTTATTGGATACCATGTACATGTTCTATCCAAGGACTAAATGAATGGATGAGGTTTTATTCAAATCTAACCAATATATGTATGAATTTCAATACTGAAAGTGGATGATAATGAGAGAAGGGAAGCCGGTGGTGATTTACAGAATTACCATTTGTTAAGTTTTTTCATATGGGATTATTTCTTCCACTCGTTTTAACTTTTCTAGGAAGGCATTTTCAGGGAGATTTAATATTAAACATTAGTAAGGCTTTTGATGCCATGCTATACTTACCTTAAAAGTATCACTTCTGGCACTGGAGTGGTGGATCAGTGGTTGGAGAGCTTGTCTGACATGCACAAGGACCCGGCTTCGAACCCCAGTACCATGTACACAATTGTAGGAAAAACAAAGGCCAGGTAGAAAAATAAATAAAATTGATTCTCACTCTTTCTTCCTCTCTCCCTCTCTTAAAAAAGGTATCAATTCTTATGCTTATCCTAGAATACAATTAGAATTTTACAAAACTTACTCTTATCTCAGAAAAAAAATCAATCAAGTAAGTGATGTAAACAATGATTAGAAGAATTCCCCTGTAAATATTCAGTTTTCCATATTTTCACATGTAGACACCATATTCCATTTAGATTTCTCAAGTCGGAGATTATTCTGTCAAAGTATCAGTTTCAAAAAGTGAAACAATTTTCACTTCTGAACAAAGTTAAAGTGTGCCCATGTCAAAATGTACTTAATTTACTGTAAGATAGTAAGACTGATTTAAAGAGAATTGGAGAAACAGTTGCATTTGTATTGCTAGGAGAAAGAACATTTAAGGATCTTAACTTAGATACAATATTGATTGCTATACAGCAGAACCCATGGTATTACATTTTCTTTGTGACAAAAAATTATTTTCACCTGTTCTAGATAAATGTCATTTTTATGACCACGATAAATATCATCTCTAGTCTTATCTGTTTTCTTTAAGCTGATCTATCTGTTCAGAACTATAAAATTTCTTAATCAATGATCAATAGCACACCAAAGGGCATACCTCTAAATTATCCATGAATCCTTAGGTGGGCCTACTGGTCAATGAACAGCATATTGCTAGAAGAATAAATATGCAAACATACTTCTCTCACAACCAGTGTGCTTAAGGGTTACAATAGAGATATGTTTTTTTTTTGTTTGTTTTTTTTTTTTTTACTATAACATCATTTCTAGTTTACCAAATCCATTGTATAAATTTCTTAAACTTATTCATCATCCACCAAACTTGTAGGCAGGGTCCTTACTCAGGTAGACTCCAGCAAATGGTTTACTAATTTCCTAAGTCACTCTTACCCCATCTGGACAGCTCAAATGGCCCATTTGTAACCTGAATGACAGTTTCCCTCAGTTGCATACTTCCTAATCATTAATGAGATCAACTTCTGTCTCTGACTCACAAAGTGATACATTCTTTTGCATTAGCCAGAAAATGTCTACCTCTGAAATCAAAATTCTAACTTCATGAAAGCAAATGTTTGTTCTTCCAATTTACTTACAGATCTGTTTTCACTAAATAAGAAAATGTTTAGAGAAGGGCTAGGGTTCTATCTCAATGATAGAGCGCTTGCTTAGTACACCTAAGGCCCTAAGGTACGGGGTTAACATGGAACCTGTCTCCTAAAAATATCCTAGTGAATTGACAGATCATTTTTCTTTATCCATAGTATTGCTTGCCTTCATCTAGTTCCATGGGCTTAGAATCCACGCACCTAATTCAAGTGATCCTTGTAAACATAATACAAACCATTATCTTTATGCTATTTTTTAGATATTTATGAAAGTATATCATCCCTACAAAACACAAATTTTCAGTTACTTCTCTTCACATATCCAGATGGATTATGTTACTATTGAAATCATATATTTAGCAGATTGATATCACTGTATATCATGGTTGTAAAAAATTAAGTCATTTAAAAAGAAAGAAAAAAAATTTCTAAAATCGTCGAATTTTTAAAAAACAGTTAACTTTTTTATTCTTCAAAAATCACTGAATTTAAATCTCACTTTTTAATTTGAGCCTACTCAAAAAATCTAGCTTCTTTCTCCTATGCCTACCTTCTCAAATTTTCCTTAATGCAGCAAATGATGGTATCTAATACCTTATAGGAAAAAGTAAAAGCCATCAGTCAGGTTATCTCTCAATTTCTTGCAATGGAAGGTGTACAAATCTGCCTGCATTTGTCTCCATCTCTTCCTTCATTCTTTCAGGTAATTAAAGAAGTGGCACAGGGGCTGGAGCAGGGGCTTAGCAGTTTCAGCGCTTGCCATGTATGCACAGGGATGTGGGTTCAAACCACAGCACCAGATATACAACAAAGTGTCACAGCAATGAAAGCCACATGAAACACTAAATAAAATTAATTCTCTTCTTCTCTTTCTCTCTTTCACTGTCCCTCTCTCTTAAAATAATAATAAAAAAAGAATAGTACAGCCTCTGCTATATTAGGTTGGTAGTCAGTGCTTTGAATCATACAGGCCTCTGAAGTCAGTGCTCTTGATTATATCCCTGTCCTATAATCTCCACTTTGTTCTGCTTACTCACTGAAATTAATTTATCAATTCAACTGAAAAAAATAATTATACTGGTTGTGGGAGTGCACACCTGTTCTCCCAGAGAATCAGGATGCCAAGGCAGGAGAATAACAAGTTCAAGGCCAGTCAGTGCAACTTAGGAAGACCCTGTCTCAAAATAACATACCTACCTACATACTTAAATAGTCTGTGGATGTAGCTCAGAACTAGAGCACCCTGAGTTTGATCTCCAGTACCTCACGCACATACAAAGCTTCATCATAATAATCCTCATTTCCTACCACTAGCTATTATCTCTTTCTTGGGCCAAACTGCTCTACAGTGTTTTGTTTGTCAAGGTCTCTAATTTTTTCTGCTTTCTTCAATCCCACCTCCACTTATTCACATCTGTTCCTGGGATTATACTCCATTCCTCTCTGTGGTGCAATGAAGCTGGGAAATTTAAGAGAATGGATATTTCAAATACAAATGTTGGAGAATTAGAGAGAGAACAAATAGGGCAAGCAGGAAGGTTGGCATGACATTGTGGGTCCAGTTGAAGCTTGATACTACAACATAAAAGAGGAAAGATGCCTGCAGTTATTTGGAGGAATCTTCATAGGCTAGTGGAGTAGGTAAATTAAAGATGGAATTCATAGCTTGTGTGTATCTGATCGTTTTTCTGCACATTTCACCTCCCTTCTCTTTCCTTCTACTGACAAAGGATAAAGCCCACCCAAATATTGACCCAATGCCAGGAAAAATAAGATCTTCATTACTGCTGAGTATATGTTTTTTTCAGATTAAGCATTTTTTCCCCTCAGGCTGAGTTTATAGGCCCTCACTAACCTTAAAACACCCTAATAAACCAATACTGCTGTTTTTACTTCAATTTTATTTATAACAAAGTAAAAATGTATTGTATGCAGAAATGCAAAACATACACAAAAGTCACATCTACTCACCATGTTGGGCATGGAACACTTCCCTGTGTTTCTCTGAGTTTGACTTTTCTTTCCTCTCAAGTTTCCATGCCAATTACTTCTTTCAGACATACCTTGCTCTCCTGAAGTTCTCTCATGCAGAAGGTGATGCACAAGTACTATCTTTTCTGGAAGAGACCTTAAAACTCTTCCAAACCTGCCCCAGTATTTCACAGAGAACAAAACTGAAACAAGATAGGTAAATTTTTTTAAGGAGAGAGAATTAATTTTCTTTTGTTTTTCATTTATTTACTTGTTATTCTTGTTGTTCTGACATTTAGTTGTATATGTGGTGCTGGAGTTCAAACCTGAGCCCTCACATATGCCAGGCAAGCACTCTACAGCTGAGTCACCGCTCCAGCACAGAATAGGTAATTTTTTTTTTTTAAAGAGAGAAGGACAGTGAGAGAGACAGAGAGACAGAATCAATTTTTATTGAGTTTTTCACATGGCTTTCATTGCTCCAACACTTTGTTGTGTAAGTGGTGCTGGGGTTTGAACCCAGGTCCTCGTGCTTGCCAGGCAAGTGCCTAAACCGCTGAGCCAGGGCTCCAGCCCCAGAATAGGTAAATTTTTAAAGTAAATAAATTACTTTGTGGGAAAGCCAAGATTATTATCTACGTTTCCTCCGATTTTCAGGTAGGAATTATTTTTATCATGGTAGTTATTTATACAAATCAATGTGGCATCAGGAAGTTATTAAACAGTCATCAACTGTGTAATCATCATAGAGCCCCAATGCTCTTTTTGCCTTTTTCTATGTTATCATGGTAAATTGCTATGGAATGAAACAGAATTTTCATTATCTTATCCCCCTTTCCATTCCTATCTAAAGAAATCAAATTATATCCTGTGTTATTTACTTGAAAGGAAATTGAATGTCATTTTCCAAAATGATACACTATAGATTCAAACAGTTTCCTAGATGTTTTTTTTAAAGTAACTTCATGAAGTTAAATATCAAAGACATTTTTTCAAAGATAGCAGATTTTGTGGATATTGTCACTCTGAGAACATTTTCCTAAATTACTCTTTGCATACACAGATACCTGCTGTGGAATGTGTGTATGTGTTTGTGTGTGTGCACGCGCATGTGTGTGTTTCTGAAAATAAAGTGCATGCTAAATACATAACAAAAAGTATATTATTTATTAAATTTCTAACTCTCTTGAAATAATATTACATTTATTATATTATCATGGCTCTATATTATTTTAGAGTGTTAAATAGACAGATTGAATAATACAAGAAATAACTACATTTACAGCTCTTGGTAAACTTTAGGATATTTTGGGTTTAGGTGATTTTTAATTCATAGTTAAGTTTCCACCAATGATTTGTATAAACTAAAAAATATTTCCTGAAAACAAATCAATAAAGTAGTGGGATACAGTAGTGCATGCCTGTAATCCCAGTAATGCAGGAAGACCCAAAGGAGGCTGAGACAAGAGAATAGTAAGTTGGAGTTCAGCATTAGCAGCTTATGAGATCCTCAGCAAGTTAGCAAGGCAATGTCATAAAATAAAAAAATAAAATAAAATATCTGGGGATGTGGCTCAGTGGTAAAGCACCTGTGTTCAATCCCTACTACCCCCAGTACTTAAATAAATGACAAATTTAATAAGAATCTATGGAATAGTTTTCATTTCAAAGATACATAAACTTCTAAAACTATGACTTAAGTTTCATAAAGTTCTATGGTTCGACAATTACTTATTTTTTCAGATCTATCTCTAGTTCTTTGTTTCTATGGTCAATATAGAGTAAATTCTTTTTATAAAATTTCCATATAATCCCTCCTACCAACAAAATTGGAAATCATCCCTTTTATTTTCTATTTCACAGTTTACGTACAGCATGCTTAGATTATTTTTGCCAACCTTTATAAATAGGCAAAGGTCTCTTTAATATTAAGCTACATACAAATTGACAGTGCTGTCAAGTATGAGCTCACTCTGTAGTGATGCTCCAAATCCACATGAGAGAGTTAATTTAATGAACATTTGTTTTAATGATTTTATTGGTGAGAATTCTAAAGTCATCAAGTCAATTGATGAGAATAGAGAGGGAATTTTTGGATGCAGAATTTTTCTATCTTAACCAATGTTTGAAAATACAATCTGCCCATTAACTTCACAAAGTGTCCTTGCATTCATTAGTCATTTATTAGCCCCATGAAATAAGCAAGGCATAGCTCAGAGTATGAGAGGTACACAAAATGTTCCCAGCATGTCTTGACATCCTATTGTATATTGCAAAAATTTATCTCATTCTTTGATGAATGATCAAATCATTTGGATTACATGTAGAAATAAATTCAACACAGATAGACATTGCAAAAATATATCATACTTCTGTGATGGATAGACAACTGAAATATAACAAAGTAACTAACACTAGTTCCATTTTAGTAATGTATATTTGCTATTATTTGTGAAGAGGGGGCTGCAGCAAGGGGTTATTTAAAATCCTTCCAAATCAACTCTCTTGTCAAGATATGTAACATGCATATAAAACATTCAAAATCGCTCGTTCAAGTTAAAAATATTGCAATTATTCATTTTGTCACGGCAGGCAGGTCCAGTACCTGTAATCCGAGATTTGGATGCTGAGGCAGGAGGATCATAAATTCAAGGCCCGACTTAGGAAATTAGCAATATCCTTTCTCAAAGTAAAAAAGCCTGGGGACAGAGCTTAGTGGTAGAGTACCCCTTGCTTCAGTCCCCAGGATTGGGGGGAAAAATCATGGCATAAATTCTTAACTGAGTAAGTAAATCTTAAAGAAATAAAGTTGCTATTCATACACTAATTATGAATGTAACTTGCTATTTGGAAATTAAGACAGTGTAATTTGACAAATACAGAAGAAATTTTTACTTACTTTGCTCAAATATAGACTAATTACTAATTAAATAATAGTTTAGATTCTTTTTTTTTAAATTTTATTTAGTTTTTCATGTGGCTTTTGTTACTCCAAAACTTTGTTGTGTATGTGGTGCTGGGGTTTGAACCTGCAGCCTTGTGCATGCCAGGCAAGCACCATAACCACAGAGCCACTGCTCCAGCCCCGAGTTAATATTCTTTAAAAATATTTTGAAAAACATTTTCTAAAATTTGGGCAGAGGAAAACAAAAGCTTATAGATTTTAATCTCTATTCACACATTCACATTAAAAATAGTGTTGCTAAGTTAAGAATATTTTTGGTGAACTATCTGACACAATGCATTAGAAGCCATTTTGAATGACTTCTAAACCTACTACAGTTTTCAGAATTATGAAAAAAAGAAGTTTACAATTTTATTTATTTTTCCATCTGCCCTTTATTTCTCTGGCACTCGATTGTGAATGTGCTGCTAGGGTTAGCATCCAGGTCCTTTATTTCTCTGGCACTCGATTGTGAATGTGCTGCTAGGGTTAGCATCCAGGTCCTTCCGCATTCCAGGCAAGTGCTCCAACCACTGAGCTACCTCTCTAGCCTCAGGGATTCTTGTTTTTGTTTTTGTATCAGGGATTGAACCTAGAGGCAGTTTACCACTGAAAAAACACCCCTATCCCTTTTTACTATTTTATTTTGAGAAGAGTTTCGCTAAGTTGTAGAGGCTACCCTCAAACTGGTGATCTTCCTGCCTTAGCCTCCCAAGCAAGTAGGATTACAAATGTACACCACCACACCCAGTGGAATTAGACATTTTACTTACAATTACCATACATTTATTTAGATAAATACTAAATTTGCTATTCAGAAGTAGAAAAGAACAGTTAAACATCATGCTACATTTTGGAAAGTAAATAAAGAATTTTTCCCTGTGGAATGCCACATGCACTAAATCTTGAAGGACAAGTTTAAATTGGCTGCAGAAAAGGTGAGAAAAAGGTGGTTTTGAGAAGAAACAGACTGTGCAAATATGTTGAAGTGAGAAAAAAAATGACATTGCATTGTGAATTTCCAGTTTCTTTCTTTTTTTTTTTTAAGACTGAGAGAGGGCCAGTGATAGGAGAAAGAGAAAATCAATTTTATTTAGTTTTTCATGTGGTTTTTGTTGCTTCAACACTTTGTTGTGTACGTGGTGCTGGGGTTTGAACCTGTGTCCTTGTGCATGGCATAAAAGTGCCACAACCATTGAGCCACCACTGCATCCCCGAACTTCCACCTTTTGTTAGTGTTTGCAAGAACTCACTGCCTGATATGCAAGCCTCAATTTTTTATGACACATTTGGTGTGCACTACAATATCTTTCCCCTACCCTGTCTGTATTTCCCTTACTTACACCTGTTTATTGTGGGACTGATCTGGCATGGCAAGCAGGTATGGCTGCTGTTATATGTGAGGCTGTCCTTAAGGATGTAAATGGCTTAATGGCTGACAACATCATTGAAATCTCCACACTAAGAAACATGAGTGTTGAAGGAAATGTGCAAGCAAAACCTGTTTCATACCTAAAATCATTAAAAACATAAATAGCTTTTTAATTTTTTTAGTTAATAAAAACAAACTTTGTTACTTCTGTGACTATTATACTCCTGGGTACTTTTCCAGAAGAAATAAAATCAGCATATTACAGTGACACAGCTACAACAATGTTTATAGCAGGAAAACAACTAACAATAGCTAAATTATGTAATCAAACCAGATGCCCTTCACTGGATGAATGGATGCAAAAACTGTGGCACACACACACACACACACACACACACCCCACAACACAACACAGTTCAACTTAGCTATTAAAAAGAATAATATCAGGGTTTGTTTTGTTTTGTTTTTTGTTTTTTGTTTTCTCAAAGAAAGAGGGGACAGTTGAGAGAAAGAGAGAAGTAATTTTTACCTAGTTTTTCATGAGACGTTCATTCTTCAGACACTTCGTTGTATACATGGTGCTGTGGTTTGAATTTATGTACTCACACATGCCACACAAGTTCTGTAACTGCTGAGCCAACTCTCCATCCCCAATGTCATTCTCTACAGATATAGAAAAAGCAATTCTCAAGTTCATTTGGAATAATAAGAAACCTAGAATAGCCAAAACATTACTAAGCTAAAAAGACAAAAGAGGTGGTTTTGCAATACTAGATCTAAAACTATACTGTAGAGCTGTAGTAACACAAACAGAACAATACTGGTATCAAAATAGGAATGAGGACCAATGGAATAGAATAGAAGACCCTGAAATAAACCCACAAATCTTTAAACATCTGATCTTTGACAAAGGGGTACAAAAGGTAACATGGAGAGACAGCCTATTCAACAAATGGTGCTGGACAAACTGGATAGTCACTTGCAAAAAGTTGAAATTAGATCTTTATTTTTTCACCTTGCACAAAAATTAAATCAAAATAGATCAAGGAACTAGGAATGAAACCAGCTACGTTGCAACTTCTAGAAGAAAAGTTCAGACCAACATTCCAGTATTTGGGAGTAGGCAAAGACTTTTTCAACACGTCTCCAAAAGTGAATGAAGTAAAGAAAAAAATCAGTGATTGGGATGTCACAAAGCTAAAAAGCTTTATCACAGCTAAGGAAATCATTAAAATTGCCAAAAGACTTCCTACAAAATGGGAGAGAATCATGGCCTGTGATTCTATAAATTCCAGAATTTACAAAGTCCTCAAAAATCTCAATACCAAATCCATAAATAACCCAATCAATAAATGGTCCAAAGAGCTAAATAGAAACTTTTCAAAAGAGGACATTGAGCAAACCAATGAGAAAGTATTCTAAATCACTAGTAATCAGAGAAATGCAAATGAAATCTACATTAAGATTTCACCTCACACCAGTCAGACTGGCAAAAATTGAAGAATATAAACAATAACAGATGCTGGAGGAGCTGTGGGGAGATAGGAACACTAGCACACTGTTGGTGGAACTGCAGACTGGTACAGCCCCTCTGGAAAGCAGTATGGAGAATCCTCAAAAAATTTGGGATTGATTCACCATATGATCCAGCTATACCTCTTCTGGATATTGTACTAGTGGGGTTAGAATCAGCACATTACAGCAGGACAGCAAAATCTATGTTCATAGCAGCTCAATTTATAATAGCTAAATTATGGAACCAATTCAGATGCCCCTCACTGGATGAATGGATCCAAAAATTATAGTATATATATATATACCATGGAGTTCTACTCAGCAATTAGAAACAATGATATTGCAGCCTTTGCAGGTAAATGGATGGCAATGGAAGAAATCATGCTAAGCAAAGTTAGCCTAATCCAGAGAGTCAAGGGTCCAATGTCTTCCCTCACTTGTGGAGGCTGGAGCTAAACTCAGGTCTGTGTGAAAGGTAGTCAGTCTGATGTATTAGACCCAGCAAAGGCTTAAAAACACATAATCTAGGGCAATCATAGATATGTATCAGGAAGGGGGGGCAGGTGGGGGAGGGAAAGGGAGGAAAATAGGGAGGGATCTAGGGGGGTAAATCTGATTTAAGAATATATGCATGTCATATTGTTACTTTGGATGCATTTTTGATTGTACAATAACTAAAGTTCTTAATAAAAAATAAAATACAAAAGAAAGATCAAAATCATGACTTTTGCAGGTAAATGAATGGAAATGGAAAAAATTGTGCTGAGTGAAATAAGCAAACCCAGAGACTTAAAGGTAGAATGCTTTCTCTCATAGGTGAAAGCTAGAGTAAAACTAAGAATAGGGTAAAATATAGTCAAGTTTATATAACAGACTCACCAAATTTGAGGTAACACATAGTCTGGAGGACCACAAGATATGAAGTGGGGGGGAGGATGACTGGGAGATGTGGGAGGGAGAAAGCAGAGGAAGGGAAAATGGGGCTATTAATACTGAAGCATATACTTTAATCCCCTGAGAAGCTAAATAATACTGATGCAGGCATTTAAAGCTACAAAATTCAAACAATTAATATAAATGTATATGGACATTTATGCTTGTAATGGGGGGAGTTACAGTGAAGGCAAGTGGTTGGAGAGTGAACGAAGTGAGGAAATTTGGAATAAGGATTGGGTTCAAGTTACATTATTAATACATATGTATGTATAAATGTGTAACAATGAATGCCTTCCATATATAAGACTGTGTTTAACTAATAAAAATAAAATCTAACAATATGGTCCAAATTTCCAGTTGTGACGTTATGAAATAAAATTGATTTGTCGCTAATTTTCTACAAATGTAATAGTTTTCTATAATTTGGTAAAGGGTGAAGACAGTTAACATAGTTGCATAGATAGAAAACCAATTATGACATTTTCTTGACAACTATAAACAAAAAAACCCTCTTTACCTTACAAAAGTTGAATTTATCTGTCACATGCATTGCATCATAAACTTGCTTAAGATAAGGACAGTTTAGAGGAACATACAAATACCAAAGCATGACAATAAGTGGGTTTTAAAGGGACAGGATGGGGGCTGGAGTGGTGGCTCAGTGGTTATGGTGCTTGCCTGGCATATGCAAGTACACAGGTTTGAACCCCAGCACCATGTATAAAACAAAGTAGGAGCAACAGAAGCCACATGGAAAACTAAAATAAAATTGATTCTTTTTCTCTTTCTTACTCACTGTCCCTCTCTCTTTAAAAAGAATAAATAAAAACAAAAACAAAGGACAGCATGAAGAGTTTGCAGACATGGAAAAGCAGACATGGAAAAGTGGCCTCACATGACTCTTGTGTGGTGGGTGTTCAACAGACACAAGGGGAAGGAGGCAAGCATGGAAAGAGCATGGCTTGAACTATGCAAGGTATCGCATTAGATTGTTTTAGTCAGTTTTACACTGCTGTGACCAAAATACCAGAGAACAGCAATTTTTGAGGAGGAAAGGTTTATCTGGGGCTCACAGTGTCACAGGTATCAGTCCATACATGGTCTACTCCATTGCTCTGGGCCTGGGTTGAGGCAGGACATCATGGTAGCAGTATGTGGTGGAGGAAGCAACTCAGAACAGGCACCAGGAAGCAGAGAAAGGACAAAACATATACCCCAAAAGAATGTCTCCAGGAACCCACCTGCTCCAGTCACACCCTGTAGTTACCACCAAGTCAATCCCTATCAGGGGATTGATGTGTTGATTAGGTTAAGACTCTCATAACTCAATCGTTTCAGTCCTAAAGTTTGTCGCATTTTCTCACTCATGAGCTTTTGGGGTATGCCTCTTATCTAAACCATAATACTTACCAATGACCCTGACTTCATCTTCCTGGGTACACAAGTCATACATTTTTCTGACCACAGTTATGGAGCCATGTAATTAGTTCTGGCAAATTGCGTATGTGCAAAAATAATGGCTATGATTTCTTGCTTGTTATTTCGCTGGCATTTTGCTCATGTGCTAACTAAATATGGAGGAATTTTAGTACCTAGAAGATGGTGGAACCAAAGATAAAAGTTGTGTGTTTAATCTTCTCAGTAAATATTGCACTGTAACATGAAGGAAAAATCATTACCAAGTGAGCAACTGACATTGTTTTCTTTTCTTTTCCTTTTTTTTTTTCCTTTTGGTACCAGGGATTGAGCCCAGGAACATTTAACCACTGAGCCACATTCCCAGCCCTTTTTAATTTTACTTTGATACAGGGTTTCCCTAGGTTACTCAGTACTCTCTTTGTAGTTGAGGCTGCCTTTGAACTTCTAATCCTCCTGTCTCAGCCTCCAGACCCTCTGGGAGTACAAGTGTGACCCACCACACCTGACTTAACTGAAATCTTTTCCTATCATAAAAACAAAATGGAACACAATATCTCCTAATGAATAAAAATATAGTACTTCATATTTTCAATTTTAATTATTTTTAAATTTTTTAAATTAATTTTAGTGGTATTTGTACTTTACTCTTTGAAAATACATAAAGACCTTAACTTAACATATTTCAAATACATTTAAAAGCTCCAAACTTACGTGCCATTGCAGCCATATATTTTAATATTAAATATGTTAACAACTATAAACTCTTATGATGTAAGTAGCACTATTCATTTAGAACTGAAAATATTTAAATTTTTCGTTTGTTTTAAAATCTTAAAATACTTCCTTTACAAACTTCGTTCTTTAGCATATTAATTAATTTTTTCATTAGTGTGGGGTTAGTGTAACAAATTCCTACAACTTGTGAATGTGTGTGCAATGTGTAACACGTGCATGTATATTTGTCTGAAAATGGTTGAATTTCACTTGAGTTCTTAGAAAAGTTGCATGTATAAGTTCTAACTCATATTTATCCATTTTCATTACCCTAAAGGGCTTCTACTGTATTTGCTTTCATCACTGCTTGGACTGCGTTTGCTTTCCTCACTCCTACTAAGCGAACAGTTGTCAGTCAAATCTGCCTTTTTTCCTGCCTATATTTTATTTCAAACTTTACTCTTTATCTTTTAATTTCTGCAGCTTCTTTATCAAACACATAGTATTTATTCTATTTATTAGTTACCTGTCTTACTAGGCTGCTTCTTTTACTTATTTATTTGGTGGTACTTTGGAATAAACTCAGGAATGCCATACCATTAAGCTATGTCCACAACCCTTTGGATTTCTTGTTTTTAATTGGAGACAGGATCTCACTAAGTTGCTGAGTCCAACCTTAACCTTACAGTCCTCCTGGCTCAGCCTCCTGTACAGCTTGGATTATAAGCAGGCACCACTGTGCCAACCTCTACTAGGCTCCTTTAAGTACTGAATTAATGTCTTTTATTGGTTTTGGAAAATGTTTATATGATGGTTCTTTGATTATTGATTCTGACCCCTACTCTCTACTTTTTATGTAGGATTCCAAACAAATGAATGATAGACTATATTCTCTCAGTTTCCTATTCTTTTCTGTAGATTTTTAGGTGTTTTTTTCTTCCCCCTCTCTTAGTACTTCAAAACAATTTTTTAAATTATTTTTCTTCCTGTTCAATACTTTTCTTTTCAGCTTCTCTGTTTTGCTTCAACTTATCATGCACGGTTCAATTACAACATTTGTATCTGGTCAGTTTTTAATTTGTAATGACATTCTTCAATAAAGCTCAGCAGTTTACTGAGTGTTTAAGTGCATTTTCTACCTCTAGGAACATAAAAAAACACAGTTACTTCATAATCAGTGTCAAGATTCCAGTACCTGGTTCTCTTTGCATTTATTTTGTTTGCGCATTTCATTATGCCTTTTGATTCTCATTCTTGATGCATTTTGTCTTTCTGGTTATTTGTTGGAAATTCATTTTAAAATTCTCTGGAAAGACCTTTCATCGTAAACACAGGATTTTCTTTTTCTCTGCCAATCATCTGAATATGCTAGCCATCCAGAGCCAGGCATTAATACTCCCAGTTCAGCAATATTTAATTCTTTTCCTGTAGCTTGCCATTTGAAGTCTCCATTCAGACCAGAAGTTGCTTTCCTGAGGACTTCATCTCAGGTACTGAAGTTAAATTCTATTCTAAATCCCAAGACATCTTCCTATTATGAAGTTCTTCCTTTTAGCAGCAGCTTCTCTCAGATCCAAAAGATAATGTAGTGGCAGTTGGATCCCAAGAAAAAGCTTGGAGTGTTTTCAGCACAGCTGGCACCCCCACATGCAGTAGTCCCAAGGACTCCTCCCTTCTTGGCTTTTGGATTCTACAAATGCAGATCCCCAAGTCTCGGTGATCTTCATTCAATTTGTAAAAACAACTTTGCTCCCTTCCTGAGGCTCTGAGCCTTTTTCTGATTTTTAACCAGAAATTTGTCATTATCTTAGTGGGTCCTTGATATTCACGAGAAGATATAATTACGTTTCCTTTGTTAAGCTTTCTTAAGCAAGGTGGTCAGTTTGAATAACGTATTTTTTAACTACCAGAACATTTTGTCGTGGAAAATATCTTCTTTACCTTTTCCCTGTTCTATACTTCTGGAACTTTCATTCATTCGTTTGATATGAGAATTTGCATCATGATATTATATAGAGCTGGTGTTTGGAAGAATATTTACTTCAACGTACCTTGCCTTATTAATTTTGTGCTTTTCTCATTTGTCTTCTTGTCAATTTTACTTATATTTCTTCTATATAAAAATGGCATTTAATTTTCAAGTAAATCAATTTTCTAAAAAGTTTTCTGTGCCTTTTGGTTGAGAACTCTTGGTGTTTCATATGATTAAAATTATTGCACAAACTTCTCCAGCAAGTATGTAAACTTTGTTATCAATCAATTTTGCTTCTTCTAAAGGCACATGTGCACCTCACTTCTCTTGTCTCTTCTCATGTTCTGCTCTAGACATTCAAATTTTTCCCAATCCTGTGCTGCTGCTTCATATTTAAGAAAGAGGGAGAAGCATGACTGAAACCTCTGTACTTGATCTTATAGCTTTTAGGCTTTGATGAGCAGTGAACAGACAGGAAGAGTAGATTGCTATGCTGAGCAGTGTTTACCACAGTGGAACACCAACCTTTATATAACATATTCCTTATATAACATAGACTAGTTCTTTTTCTGTATCAGCTGTGGAGGCAAAATAGACATTTTAGAATAAAGAACAGGAGTATTATGGAATGAATTTCCCTAAGAAAAATTATGGAATATTGGGAAAGATTAGAAAGAAATTAGAAAATCCAGCCAAAAGTTATTAAGGAGAATCATGATTTGGGAAATAAACTATAACTTTTGGTATTAGAAACATGTGATCTACTGTTATAATAGTATTTTTTAGTACTCAAGCTCATTTTTTTCATAAAATCTTGACTTCCCTATGATAGCTTTTCTTCTTGTATCAGAGAGGTCAAAATTTTATAAAGCAGCATCTTTTAGGTTGACTAATCTAGTTTTTAAAAGCTCTTCCCAGTAAAGAGAATATAACAAAGTTTCAGATATAATTGGGATATGATACCTATTATGCCTTTATGGGAGGCATTTCATTATGCAGCCTGAAATTTTAGCATATGTTGTTAATAGATACATTTTATGATGAGAAAATAGTAATTTGTATCTGTTTGATATGAGAATAAAGTAGACTGGCAAATGCATAGATAAAATAAACCTTTAGATGATTAGTAGATCAGAATAAGAAAAAAAGATTTGCTTTTTTAAATTTATGGGGTTGTGCTGTTGTACAATACTAAATGCATATAAAGAAACAATATGATATGAATGAAATCCACAAATTTTGAAAATCTGACATTTGACAAAGGGGGTCAAAAAATAACATGGAGGAGACAGCCTATTCAACAAATAGTGCTGGACAAATTGTACAGGTATTTGCAAGAAGCTGAAATTAGTTTCTTATCTCTCACCTTGCACAAAAATCAAATTGAAATGGATCAAGGAATCAGGAATTAAACCAGCTACCACACAACGGCTAGAAAAAAATTTAGAATCAACACTCTAGCATTTGGGAATTGGTAAAGACTTTCTCAATAAGACTCCAAAAGTGAAAGAATTAAAGTCAAGAATTAATGAGTGGGATGTCATTAAATTAAAAACTTTTGCTCAGTCAAGGTATTAGTCAAAACTGTCAAGAGAGAACCTACAGAATGGAAGATAATCATGACCTGTGATTCCTCTGGTAATTTGTTTTTAAAGTGTTTAGAAGAATAACAGAAAAACAAAACACACGCAACAATCAAACAACCTGATCAGGGTGAACAAATTCGCTTTCATAATGTATAGCACACCTTAGGCGTTTATTAAATATTTATCAAATATTTTTGTTACATTTCCGTCAACAGTCTGGTCTTATCTTTAAACCACGAAAGTTTGTCCTTTCAGCAAATCTTAGGTAGCATAATTCTACAACTTATATTTGATCAAAAGCTTAAGTTTCAGGGTTGGAGCCATGGCTCAGCGGTTTCGGCGCTTGCCTAGCATGCAAAAGTACGCAGGTTCAAATCCCAGCACCACGTACACAGCGAAGTCTCGGAGCAAGGAAGGCTACATGAAAAACTAACTAAAATTGATTCTGTCTTTCTCTCTCTCTCTCTCTCTCTCTTACTGTCCCTACCTCTTAAAAAAAAAAGCTTAAATTTCTTCTTTCTTTACACAAGAAAGGATGTATTTTCTATTTGTGTTCGATTCAAGTCTCAATTTTATTAAATAATCCTTGGTTGGTTTTAACTTTTCCTTTACCTATCTGACCATTTAGTGCAACAGATGACAGAAGAAAATTCTATGCACATCATAGAAAAAAGCACTTTGGAATTTAATTCAGACAATTTTGTGTTTAAGGACAACGATAATACAATGCTTATATGTAGACACTCCCAGCTAATGTGTAAGCTTGAGAAACATTGCTAATATTAATGATAGAAATTTTAAGTTTTAAAATAAGATAGGACTTCCATTTCCAACAAAGAGGGGAAAAAAGAGATTGCACTTAATTTTGTATTCAAAACAACAAGTTTGAGGCCAGTCTGAGCATCTTAGAAAGACCCTGTCTCTAAACAAAATTTTTCAAAATAGTACCTGGGTATGTAACTTACTGTTAGAGTACCCCTGATTCAAAGCCCAGTAAAAAAAAAAAAAAAAAAAAAAAAGAAGAAGAAGTTTGAAGATAATATCAAAAAGTGTCTATCAGAAGGGGGCACATGCATGCCTGGAATCCCAGCAGCTGGGGAGGATCACAAGTTCAAAGCTAGCCTCAGCAACTTAGTGAAGCTCTATTTCTAAAGAAATATGTAAATAAAAGGAGCTGGGGTCTGGGCATGTGGCATGTGGCTCAGGGTTTAGTGACCCTGGGTTCAATCTCCAGTAACTCCCCCACCAAAAGAAAAAAAAAAAAGAAAAGAAAAGAAAAGAAATATCTGTCAACGTGTTAGTGGATATTCCTGCAGCAATTATTATATGCAAATGTTATTTCTTCTACTCTTTCCTATTTGTTAACTGAAATTTTCTAAAAAGAAGAGGCCTCATTCCCCTTATTTCCTTTATCATTTACTTACTTAGTTATTTATGAGTAAGGAATCATGAATATTTATTTATATTTTTGGCTATAACACAATGTCTTTTGTCTTAAAATCATTTTAACTGTGGCCACTTATTGTTCTTTCCAATTAATTTGTGACACATCTCTATGTCTCCAGTCTAATTTGTAGATCCCCTTCAAAAAAAAAAAAGTAAAAGAAAAGAGTTCTCCTTTACTTTGTGTACTGTACCACACAATTTCCCAGGGTTATCTTTTAACCTTCCTGCCCAAAGTATGCTCTTAAAAAGTTGAATACATATTGAAGCATAAATTCAAGTTTGTTCATGCTGATACCTTACACTCTAAGCCACCATAAATGGATTCCTTTTAGCATTCTCTGCTTTTATATTTGCATCCAGGCTTCCATTTCCCCTGATACTTCTTATTCCTTTTTTCTCTCCTGACATAAGCATACATATTATATAATTGCAGAATTTCTAACCCTCATCACTATGAAAAGAAAGTGTACCCATTAGAATACATACTTCTACTGTAGTACTTAGTCAGAACACTGTTTTCCAAAACTGCCTATATCATCTCCTTTCTTCCCCATGCCTTTCACTGTGGTCATACCACTTTAATTATAATAACACATTGATTCACTTTTTAATATTTATTCCCTCACCAATTTGTAATATCTTTTAATTGGCATAAAACAAAAATCTGCACTTTGTGGTCTGCTGCATTTTATTTTGACCAATGCATAGATCTGTTGAAACAGTGCAGATTCAGAATACTCCTATCCCTTTAAGCAGTGCTTAGAGAACTTGCTAATTTAAATGGTTATATTTGAAAAAAGAAAAATCTAAAGTTTTCCATAGAAAAATTAAAATTGAGAAAAATGAAACCTAAATCAAAGGAAATGAAGTTAAAACAACTGAATTCATAAAATAGAAAAGAGGAAAAAAGAGAAAAATTTAAGATGACAAAAGTGTAGCATGGTGGTGCACGCTTATAATCCTAGTTCCTGGGCAGGTCTGAGGCAGGAGGATTGCTAGTTCAGTGCCAGCCTAAGCAATCAAGTGAGACCCTGTGTCAAAATGAAAAGTTGAAAAAACAAACAAAAAAAGAACAACAGAATCAATCAAATCAAATGGTAGCTCTTAATGAATTTTGCAAAAACAGCATAAAACTTCAGTCTTATAAGGAAAAGAGAGAGGACAAGAAAGTAGTATATTTTAGAGTCTACCTTCTAAATTACAGTGAAATATGAAAAGCTCTATTCCAGTTACTATGGCATTCTAGATAAAATGGAATAATTTATTTAAGGGCACAAATTGCCAAAGTTATTGCAAAAGAAACAACAAACAATGAAAGATTTTAATTTCTTAATTAGAAACCTATATATAACAAAATTTCCAATACCAGGCAGCGTCACAATTAATTTTCCTCAACATTAATATAAAAACTGATATCCATAGTCTAATATCTATACTCTTTCAGTACATTGAGGAGGAAAAGCTTCCTACTTCATTTTGTGAGAGTGATATTACCATTAAAAAGCCAAAGGCAATATAAAAGGATGAACTAAAAAATGAACTCATAAAAACAGCTGCAAAAATTTCTTAATATATTGGCATACAAATCTAACAATATATGAGACAATATATGGCTATAACAACATGTAAGATAATATAGTATATTGTTATTACGTCTGTATCACCAGGTATTAACGGCATGTGCCACTGAGGCAGCTCCTCAGGGTTCTCTAGAGGATTTGAACCAACAGGATATGTTTATATATGATTATGAAAGGGGACTTATTAGATTGACTTACAAAATCAGAAGCTGAAGAGTCCTGTAATGCCTGATTGCATGCCAGACAGAACATAAATTAGTAGCTGCTCAGTTCAAAAAGCTGGAAACTCAGGACAAGAGGGACCAATGAGGGAGCCCCAGTCTGAAACTGAAGGCCTGGAAATTCCGTGGATAACTGCTGGTGGTATCCATCTGAAGAGTAAGGAACTGGAGTCCAGTGTCCTCAGACAGCTGCAATCAACACACCCAGTCAAGAAGAATCCAGCTGGCATCTGCCCTGAATTCCCCCTTCTCCCTTCTGTTCCTCCCAGGTTCCCAGCTTATCAGACAGGGCTGTCCACATTTAGGGCAGTTTGCTTTCCCATATGCCAAACACTTTTGGAAACATATTAATAAACATAGTCAGAAGTCTCTTAATCTTAGGCCTTTCTCAGTCCATTTGAGTTGTCAATCTATACTAACCGTTACAGATCTGATGAAATACCTCTGTTCAAAATCTACAGTTGATGAACAATACCTCCATTCATTCCACCTAAGATTACGAACAGACAAGGAGATTGTTTTTAAGGAGGAAGAAATTAGAAATAAGAAGTAAAATTGTCTTTACTGGCAGATAGCATGATCATATATATACAAAACCTTGGAGCATTTCCAAAATTTTAGTATAAAATTACACAAATTTAAGAATGTCAGAATATGCAAATACAATGCTTTTTTAAAAAATATGTCTACAGTAATTTTACAGTAATTATTTGTAAAATTAAACCTTAAAGTCTTTTGATATAGCATAAAAATATTTAGAAATGAATTTATCACATGATATATATCACCTTTAGAGTTAAAACAAATTGCTGGGCATGGTGGTGCATGCCTGTAACCCCAGCAGCTCAGGACACTGAGGTAGGATGATTACAAGTTCAAACCCAGCCTCAGAAACTCAACAAGAGCCTAAGTAACTTCATGAGACCCTGTCTCAAAATAAAAAATAGAAAGGTCTCAGAGGACATGGCTTAATTGTTAAGGAACCCTTATGTTTAATACCTAGAACCAGAAAAAAAATTAAAATATAACAATGGGAAATTAAAGAAAGTCTTAATAAATGGAGAAATGTGTTTTATTCAGAGATCAGAAGTCTTACTATTTTTAAAATGGCCATCCTTCTGAAGCTTGTCCAGAGTTTATATGCAGCTCCATTCTGAGAGAAGAGGGCATTGGTCTTAGTATTCTTACCCAAAGCTGAAAGGAATCCAACAAAATATAAATATGCTATTTGCTTGTTGGTGTGTTACATAGTATCAGTTGGCAAGTTTCAAAACATTATCCAAAGAATTAAAAAATGAAGAGAAATTATATTAACACATTATATACTTCAAAATATTACCCATGGCTGAGAGACCCTCACAAGTCATTATGAAAATACTCTTCCAAATAGATTCCATTGCCAAATCAAATTAATACAATTCATTTTTTTTGAGAGGGGACAGTGAGAGAGAAAGAGAGGATCAACTTTATTTAGTTTTTCATGTGGTTTTCATTGCTCTGAAACTTCATTGTGTATGTGGTGCTGGGGTATGAACTCACATCCTTGCATAGGCAAGCACCATAACTCCAGCCCCAACTTAATACTATTTCAATAAAAATTCCATGTATCAAAAATCCAAATGCTACTTATAATTTATTTGATTTTATTCTAATGCCTTTATTTCACATGCATTGATCTTATTTATTTACTTTTTTTTTTAAAGAGACAGGATAGTGAGAGAGAAAGAGAGAAGGAGAGAACCAATTTTATTTAGTTTTTCATATAGGCCTTGTTGCTCTGAGACTTTGTTGCGTATGTGGTGCTGGGGTTTGAACTTGCATACTTTCCCATGCCAGGGAAGTGCCACAACTGCCGAGCTAGGTTTTCCTCATCTGTTCCACCTGATTTGGGGGTTCCCAAGAACTATTAACAACCAAGCAATTTACCTTCATTCTCATGTGAATAGCAAAAGTGATCAGACCTCCACTTGTACTAAGAAAGTCATTTATAAGCAAAGAAAATTTTATTAATGGGGACAAAATTAGGCATGTAAAATTTGAAAACCAAATTCTTCATTTCTTTGAAATCATAAATCATGAATCAGATCAGCATCCTGTCTTCAAGACAGAATTAAAATTTCAAGCAGACAAAGGCAGAAGTGTGGGTTTCCTAAGGTGGGAGCAAGGAAATACAACAATAAAAAGCAGCCTGGTGTAGTGTACACATCTGTAATGCTAGAGAATCAGGAGACTGAGGCAAAAGAATGGCAAGTTCAAGGCCTCAGAAACTAGTGAGATCCATTCTGAAAGCATAAATTAAAATGGATTAAGGCTATAGCTCAATGGTAAAGCAGCCCTGTGTTCAAGTCCCAGTACCAAAACAATTTTAAAAAATCAGGTTATTACAGGTAGCTTTTTTTGAAAGGGTTGAAAAAAAGGGGATTTATTTTATTTTGATTGTGCAAAATGAAAATTGCCTATTTTCAGGAAAATTTGTCTGTCCGCTGTTGTATCAGTTAGCAGTTCAGTTTGAGGACATGGCTGTTAGCATGAGTGACTGCAGTTTGTGTTTTGTTGTGGTCTACTGCAAGAACTCAGTCCATGATACTGGACTTCTAGAATTAAAAAAAAATACAATGAAATTATTGATATAATTACTAATAATTTCAGTGTTGAGCAAGAAATGGCATTTGTATTTATACTATACAGGAAAAACTTGCTAGGTGCAGTAACACACACCTGTAATCCCAGCAACTGGAGAGGCGAAGACAGGAGAATCACAAATTTGAGCCCAGGCTAGGCAATTTAGCTATATCCTGTCTCAAAAAATAAAAAAGACTGCGATTTGTCTCAGTAATAGTACATATACACATGCTCACAGAGGTAAAACAAATGTTAGCTGAAAAATAGTTCGAAAGAGCCAGGCGTGTGACTGCATTCTGTGGCACCCCTTGTGGCAATTCTTGAGTCAGTCCAGACCATCTGAGCTTCCCCTGGTGGGAGGGCAGGCCTGGCAGGTGCAGCAGTCACTTGGTCCACATCCCTGCTGCACCCGTCCCTGCTGAGTCCTCAGAGTCTGATAATCTCTGCTGAATGGGTGTGGGTTTCCATGACTGCATAGTGTAATAGTACCTCACAAAGGTACAAGAGGCTGTGGGCAGTCTAAAACCTGGAGGAGGACCCTCAGCAGAACCCGAACCTGAGGGCAGGAACATCAGACTGTGAGAAATAAATTCCTGTTGTTGATTTAAAAAGAAAAAAAGTCAAGCATTGAGCACACACCTGTAATCCCAGCAATTTAGCAAGGCCTTGTTACTGGGTGGCACAAGATCTGAGAGAGGCCAGGTCATACCACTAACTGCTCCAGAAATATTCAGAGTGAAATTTTTAGGAAATTAGGTTTTATTGAAAGACAAATTTGAAGCAGATGGAAGAAACATTGTTTCAAAGGTTCCATCTCCAGAATCCTTGAAAATTAGAATGCTTTTTTGAAATGAGGCAGGGAAGTGACAAAGGGCAGGAAATGTATATACGTAGATTTAGGTAGCCTGGGTTAGCCTGAGTGGGCAGTCTCTGCTCCCATCTCCTTTAGTGCCTGTCATCAGGATGAAGGGACCACAGTCTCTCCAACCTTTACTCTCAGCATAAGGAAGTCATTCCCAATTTCAAATTGAGGGCAGGCATTCACTCTGTTTCAATCTCACAAAGTTAAAAAGAGCTGGGGCGCAGTTGAGTCGTAGAGTAATTGCCTAGTATATGCAAGGTCCTGAATTCAATTCTTAAGCTACTTGGGGTTCTCAATTGCTGACCTAGTGGCAGATGAGTATCACTCAGTTTTTCTGAAGTTCAAGTGGATATATCCTCAGAAGGAACTGGTGCCCATTTTTGGTGAGAATAGAGAATCAAAGAGTTTATCCCCTGAAATTTTGCAGGATGAGCATTTAATTGTGTCTGATAAGATCCTTGTCACCTAGGTAGAGGAATCTTTGATGTAATGTCTGTTTCAATAGGTAAAAATCACCTGGTTTTACCTGTATTCACACAATCCTTTGTTTCCTCGGACTTAGCTGCAGAGTTCCTTGTTAAGATCAGTTTCAGGAGTTTTATTGCTGGGCCTGGTGATGCACCTTTCTAATCACAGCAACTCAGAAAGCTGAGGTAGAAAGGTTGCAAGTTAGAGTTCAGCCTGCGCCAATTTAGCTACACACTGTCTCAAAAAAAAAAAAAAATATATATATATATAGCACTGGGGTATAGTTCAGTGGTAGAGCTCCGCATGAGTTCAATCCCCTTTACTAGAAAAAATAAATAAGCAAAACAGACAAAAAACAACTTTGTTTTATAAGTGAGTTATATGATGAGTGTGTAGGGGGAAGCAGGTCAGTGCTCCAAGAAAACTCTTAAGTACAGGGGATCAAAACTTGGTTTTGTACCTGTTCAGCCTCGGGCTGCAAAGGCCACCATACACTGTTTTCTAATTCCAAAGAAAGAGTTTGGAGAAACCAATAGGAAGGTTTTGACATTTTGTTACTTACGTGTTCCTCAGATGCAGTAGGCCAGGATAAAATGGAGGGCTGCCCTGTGCCTACCAGCAGGGAGAAATATGCATAGGATAGATGGCATGCCAAGGGCACATATGGGCTTCTTCAGATGTTTTATGACTGCAGGACTTCACTTCACAGCCCAGGTTATCCTGCCTTGATCCCGATCTAAAGGGAAGGGATAAGGGGAGTGGCTAATTTCCCTCCTCCTTGCCCCCCACTGACATTCTTGGGTGTTCTTCTTAGTTCTCCTTTAGAAACATAAAGCCTTCTAGCTGCAGAGTTGTGTTTACCCTGACAGTACCAAAGCCTCTTTGATATCTGTTCAGCTCTACAAAACCTATAAATAATTTTCACCAACTTGATCACACATCAAATCCTCCACAAGTTCCATTGCTTTCAAAAACCCTTTTACAAGTTTCTCAAATCTTTCACAACTTGTCCTAACCCTTTCTTAGTCTGGTATAATATCTCTTTTTTTCTATTTTGGAAACACAGTTACCTTTGGAAGAACAACAATTACCTTCCTTTTCCCTCAATACATTTTTATACCCTGTTACTTTCTTTATAAAACATATCTCATGTGTTTCACAGAGATTTTTCCCTTTGTCATATAAAAGCAAAA
>PVKS010019295.1:0-38627 GCA_004027875.1 Aplodontia rufa | reverse complement strand
CTTTTCTCCGTTTAGTATTATACTAGCCTAGGGTTTAGCATACATAGCCTTTACATAGTTCAAAAAAGTTCCTTTGGTCCCTATCTTCTCTAGAGTTTTGAGCATAAAAGGGTGCTAAATTTTATCAAAGGCCTTTTCTGCATCGATTGAGATGATCATATGGTTTTTGTCTTTGATTCTGTTTAAGTTGTGAATTATGTTAATTATTTCGAATATGTTGAACCAATCCTGCATACCTGGGATGAAGCCCACTTAATAATGATGGATTATCTTCTTGATAAGTTTTTGAATATGGTTTACTAGGACTTTATTAAGGATTTTTGTGTTCAGGTTCATCAGGGATATTGGTCTGTAGTTTTCTTTTTTTGATGTATCCTTGTTGGGTTTGGTATCAGAGTTGTGGTTGCTTCATAAAAAGTGTTTCGGAGAGTTCCCTCCTTTTCAATTTCTTGAAATAACTTAATAAGGAGAAGTGTTAGTTCCTCCTCAAAAGTGTGGTAAAAATCAGCTGGGAAGCCATCAGGTCCTGGGCTTTTCTGCTTTGGTAGACTTTTAATTGCCATATGGATTTCAGTGCCTGTTATTGGGTTGTTTAGGAATTCACTATCATCCTGTATCAATTTAGGGTTGTTGTATGTGTCTAGAAATTTATCCATTTCTTACATATTATCTAATTTGAAGGAGTATAGGTTTTTGAAATATGATCTTATAATTTGTTGGATTTCCATGGGTCAGTGATGATCCCTCCCTTTTCATTGGAGATTTTATTGATTTGCTTCATTGAAAGAATCAATTTTATTTAGTTTTTCATGTGGCCTTTATTGCTCTGAGACTCCATTTTGTACGTGGTGCTGGGGTTTGAACCTCGCATACTTGCACATGCCAGGCAACCAACCGCCTCTAACCACCAAGCCACCGCTCTAGCCCTGCATACATCATTTTGAGGGCAGAGGAAAACTTGAATGTAATGAAACAAAAATTCTAGGATTATAAATTAACATTTAAAAATAACCTGTTTACCTAATCATTGACCTGAGAAATGATTGATTTGAAAAAGAAATCTGTGCCTAACATGGTTTCCAGTGGTATACAAGTATACTATGTAATAACAACAGTCAGCCTTTTGTTCCATAATTCTTAAATGTGTAAAACTTAAATGTATAAAGATAACCTGTTACTGTAGAGAATTAGAGAAATGTACTGAAAGTGCTGGGGGAAACTGATGGCTATTTCTTCTATCTTGCATGGGCTGAGACTCCTCCCCGCTTCTCTTTATTTCACAATGAGCTTTCCCTATAAAGGCTCCACTGCAATAGGTATTTCCTCTAATTCCAAAGAAGCATTTAAATGGTGGCACATTAAGAATCTACCTGCAGGGGCTGAAGCGGTGGCTCAGTGTTCTCGGCTCTTGCCTGGCATGCAAGTTCCAACCCTAGTACCACGTACACAGCAAAGTGTTGGAGCAACAAAAACAACATGAAAAACTAAATAAAATTGATTCTCTCTCTGTTTCTCACTGTCCCTATTTAAAAAAAAAAAGGAAACTGTCTGTAATCAATAAAATACTACCTAGATCTTCAGTATTCACATTGCAAGTACCATAGTGTATGATAGGACAAATGTATTAAGATTGGTCTTTTTTACAGACTAGCCATGCCCTAGATTATGAGGCTTTACATATCCCCTCTACACTCTTATGTAGTATTACAATTTGTATTTTTATATTGATTTAGTTATCCTTTTTAAATAAATTATTCCTAGAAATGATTTTGAACTCTATAAATATGTTCAAAGTATTTAATATGCTCTTTATAATTGTAGGACTTTTATGCATCTACCAGCCAAAAAATTTTTATTTTAAAAATTTTCAATTTTATTATTGAAGTCACTGACACACTGAAAGTGTTCTGAATTTACAGCTGGTAGCCACGTGTGAGTCCAACTCATGACCATGCACATAAGATTTCACTTATTAATTATCCATGTAAATTTGTTACACACACATCAGACATGCCAATTTTATTTCACTCTTTCTGGGTAGATTTCAAAGAGTCAGTTGTCATTCCAAAAGGGTATGCATATATGAACAAAGAAATTATTCCATATGTATAATAATACCACATCTTGTCTAAAAATAACAGTCAAATACTTAAAAGGATTTGCATCTAATTAATCTTGAATGGAAATAAAAATGTTTGCTTACAAAACCTTTATGCTTTATAGTTATCTCTGTAGCTCTTGTATCTTTCACAAAATGAGGATTACATGTGAATTTCTTTTGAATCAACTAGAATATTTAATGTGTATATATCTGTATCTATATATAGATATATATAATTTACCAAATAAATCATACCATATGCAGTTAATCAATCCAAAATGCACAACATTTGTGGTTGCAATGGTTGATTTGCTGAAATTAAGCTGTTATTCAGAGCACTGACGTGCCACGGTCTGGTGGCAAGCATAAGAAGGAGGTAGTTTCTTATCTCTGAACTATTCTTTGTGCCACCCTTGACTAATAACCATGTGACTTGGAAAGAAATCACAGTCTCTCTGAACACCATGTCTTGTTGATTTGTTCCCCTGAAGGTTGTGTTTGGAATGCATTTAAGAATAGTAGAGGAAAGGGGACATAAAGATTGTGCTGGATTGTTTTTGCAGATGTTGATGAATGTGATGGAAACCACAGGTGCCAACATGGCTGCCAGAACATCCTGGGAGGCTACAGGTGTGGCTGCCCGCAAGGATATATTCAGCATTACCAGTGGAACCAGTGTGTCGGTGAGCACTGTCGTTGGTTACACAGCACTCGTTTTCCATACCTTAAAGCGTCTCTGCATAAAATGTACAAATATTAAAGATTAAAGTCTCAATATAGCCTTTGAGTCCTAGAATTTAAAAACCAGTACTTAAGATCAATGTGTCGAGATTCATTCCACTAGTCTCTATACTTGTGTGTGTTTGAAAATATGCATGGTGAAAATGTTTTTAAGTCTCTAAAAATAACTCAGCAGTGATTTTTTTCATTTTAAATTTCCGCTAGCTGTGATTTTAAGTTTCTGAAGATAGTGTCAGGAGTCCTCATCATTTGCCATAGTCAGTTGCTTTTTATCAGTAACTTGATAGCTTTAGATTTTAAACTTGAAGGAATCCTTTTCCATTCTCCTCCCATCATTCTAAAAGAATTCAGATCAGCCTAATGAGGACAGTCCATCTGTGCTGTCTTGTAACAGATTTAATGAAGGATGTAAAGTATTTTAAGGTAAAGAAAAAAAAAAAAGTACCTGGTTACAGCAAATATTGTTGACAATCCCAAACAAAAGGGTTTAATAAAATAAACCTTGTTCCTTGCATTGGAAATCACAGAAATTCTCCATTTAAGGAGCAGGTGATCAGGGAGAACATTATTTATTTGATAACCAGGTGACTGACATAGCATTTTCCTTGGCTCCCTCTGAGTAAACCTTGTAGACACACCACCCAACACATTTTGACATTGGAAGCCAACATTGCTGAGCTGAAGGGAAACCAAGGTCCTGCGGACAATGGCAGGATGCTTCCTGTTTGTAGTGTTTTAAATTACTCAGTGCATTATTTGAATGTAGTGCTATAGTGATCCACTAAATAAATTAGTCTCATTTTATCCTTTGTGGTCTCCTGAAAAGAAATTTCTTTTTTTTTTTTTTGCAACTTGAAGCACGTGCTGCTCAGTTTTATTTTGATTTCCCTTATATATCGCTTACTACCGTAGACATGTGAAAGCAAGCAGGATACGAATTACCATCAATTAAGCACAAGATTTGCTATTAATCGCAAGGTTTCTTTTTGTTTTCCCTTCAAGTGTCTTTGTTTGAGACATTACACTCTCTATCCATGTTACTCTTAAAGAGTATATTAAGGTCAGCTTTTCTTATTTACTCAGAAGTATTTGCATAAGCCTTTTACTAGGAAATTTTCTTATTTTAAGCAACACAATATTGTCTAGCTTTAATACCCTTTTCCAAGCAAGCAATTAGCGTTGTATTATAGTTTTATATTAACGAAGATTATGTTGTTGTAACCCTATCAAAAGAAATTTCTAATGGCAGTTTAGTGAATTGAGAAGAACATGTACCAATTCAAACTTTTATGTTTTTTGAAGTTCCTTCTGTAAACATCTAGAGCAAAAATAGCTACACAAGTTTTTATGAATTTGGAAGCACTGTTTGAAATGGCTGGACTTAGAATCAAGGTGGTGGGGTATGTCCCAGTGTCCCTTCATGAGATCCCCGGAGTGGGCGCTTCCACAAGACAGTCACCCTGGAACAGCTCGCTGTGCAGTCCATGCAGAAGCCTGTGTGCCTTCTAATCACCAGAGAGCCTATGGGAGGAGGCACAGTGGTTTCAGAGTCCAGAACTGAAAGTACCTGAGAAGACCTCCCCAGCTGCAAATGTTAATTTGTGGGCTTGCTTTTCTGAAATGGCCATCTGTACGCCACAGGGCCCTGTGTCTCTAACACACAGCAGGATTTTATTTCAAAAGGTTCTAGATTCTTCTGTGCAGGACTGTGGAATCCAGCTGGTCTCTAAAAGAAAAAAATGGCTTCCTTTCTTTCCTTAAATCCACACAACAAAGTTAGAATTGTAATTCAAATATATTGCAGAAATAGAGTGGAATCACTCATTAGGAAACTAATAAAAGCAACAAGTTTGCAGAACAAGAATTGTGACAAAATGCAAACTGAAAGGCCATCAACAGTTTTATCTGTGACTAGTAGTATGACTATCTTCAGTCATTCATGATTGACAGGAGACTCCAGAAAAGAAATATTTCAGACAAATGTATCTGGGTCTCTTAGTATATGGCCAAAGCTGTCAGTCAATGCACCAGACACTTTAAATGGATGAAATTTTAAATTTATGATGTTATTAAAATGATCACCAATTCAAGAAAAATAAAAGTTCTTTAAAAGTGTTAGTATTTTTTAAAAGCTTTCAATTCACACTAACACTTTAAAAAGTTTCCATGTAGTTACCATAGAGAATTTAAAACATTCCAGTATCTAGATTTTACAGATAGATGTAGGTAACATTCTCAACTACTTACAGATACTATAATTATTCAGAATTGAAGATATGTAAATACTACTGACATTTGTACATTGAGAAAAATTCTATTTTAGTTTGTCAGGCTTCCATTATTTAGTGTCAGTAATTTCTAGTAATTTTCATAGCCTTCCCAAAATAATTCAAGCATAGCTTAGTGAGATTCAAGTCCATTCAGAATATGTTTCAAACAAGACTTTATTTTTTAAGACTATAAAATTTTACCATGCCATATATTTATGGCACACAAATATGAGGTATATCATGGTGCTTCCAAAAATATTAAATGTATTTTAAAACATTCTTGTGACTTGTATGTTTAAATACAGTTTATTCAGTTAATTGGGTTTTGTCTGGTACTTTTTCTGCCTCTCACAGTGTCTGAACACATTAATGTCAAGATCATATCATTAAATCATAATCAATTTAGAATCCCTGTTAGGAGAAAAACACTACATATGAATGTCAGATCACCTTATAAAAGTAGAAGAGTGTTCATGGCAGAATCCCAAGTCTTTCATGTATAGAAATAAAAGAGTCTTTATATTTATGTCACAGGTAGCCAAGCTATTGAGAATTTATATACTTTCTCCCCACGTAGTAAAAGTTAAGAATTTTCACATATTAGGTAATCAAGCATATTTTATATTTAGTGACTGAGAGTTCAACGTTTAGTGATCTCAGTTAATTCTGAAACTATACTCATCATATAAAAATATACCTAATAACATTTACCCTTTCAATAACCTCTAACCTGTACTTAACGAAGTTTAATTTCCTGTCTTCGAGGCCTCCTCACTGAGCCCCCATCTGTATCTCACTGAGCTACTGCAGGTCTTCCCCTCCCTCCTAGCTATGGGACTCCCAGGGCGCACCTGCTTACCAGGGGGCCTGTTTTCCCATGGGCGGAAAGACACACTTGTCCTGTATTAAGTAAACAGATACTCTGTATTCCATATGTAGTCACAAGAATGGAAAGAATTCCACAGAGCAGATGTGATATGTGTGACCAGGGTGAAATTTGGATTATAATAAAGCCAAAAGGAGTCAAACCACATGCCGTATATCAACCAGACAGTTAAGCAAAATTATAATCTCCAAAGTTAAAAGCACAATCGGGCTTTGAATTTGTGATAATAACAACTGAAAGCATAACCTGTAATTATCCTGTCAGGCAAGTATAATGCAATACTAGTCATTAAACGAGTAAACGCCACACTTTGGCTAAAAGCAGGATTCAAACCTGCCTTAGGAGGCACTATCTGCACCACGAGGGTTCTCAGGCACTGGAAATGTTGTTTATTCAGTAGATGGAAGTAGTGTACTCCACTGTTTCCAGTTAAAGATTTTACATACTTAGCTCCCATATGCAAAGGAGATTTGGGGAATTGCTGGGGAAGTAGATATAAATACAAACGGGCTTTTTAAAAATTGAGTTACAATTCACATACCATAATATTTACCCTTTTAAAGTATAAAGTTAAATGGTTTTTAGTACAGCCTCGGAAGGTATGCAAGCCATCAACACTACTAATTACAGAACATTCTCATTTCCCCAAAAAAGAAAACTCATAGCTAATAACAGCCATTCCTCATTACTCCCTTCCCTACCCCCTGGCAACTACTAATCTACTCTCTGTGGATTTTCCTGCCATATATGCTTGTGAAATAACCTTCTGTTATGAGAACAGAAGAATTATTACTTAAGCAAACTTCAAATATCTGTCCCCAAAGGCTGTTAATGCATTCAGAAGCATAGTATGAAAGGGCGAAGCAAGGTTTCTATAAGAAGGCATAATGCAGGGGGGATTGTTTCTTTCCATGTGCTTTGAAAGAGAGTCCTCTCTCCCATCAAGTCATAGGTGCTTGGAGATTCCTGCTCTTCTCCGTGTTGATCGCCCCTTCCCTGTGTATGTGTCTCTTACTGTTTTTGTAGATGAGAATGAATGCTCCAACCCCAATGCCTGTGGCTCTGCGTCCTGCTACAACACCCTGGGGAGCTACAAGTGCGCCTGCCCCTCCGGGTTCTCCTTTGACCAGTTCTCCAGCGCCTGCCATGATGTGAACGAGTGCTCATCCTCCAAGAATCCCTGTAATTACGGCTGCTCCAACACAGAAGGGGGCTACCTCTGTGGCTGCCCACCTGGCTACTACAGAGTGGGACAGGGGTAAGGCAGCCCATCAACCTCCCCCAGCAGCACAGAGTGGTCCAGCAGGGCAGCCCTTCCTCTGCTCCTTGGGTGCAGGCCACCTGGCTGCCTACTGTTTCAGGGAAGGGTACAGCTTTTAAAGGCCCAAGAGGTGGAAATGTTGATTAGCGCTCTTAGGGCACAGGAACAAGCACCAGGAAGGCACCCAGACTGTGCTTGTGGCGTAGGTTGACCTCCTTTGTGGTGAGCTAAAGACTTGAACTTCAACACAGTGTTACTCTTTGCTCTTCGTAATGGCCTGAATGGGTTCAGTCAGACCCAAGGCCATGTTGAAAACTGCAGCTCGCATGTTGCCATAGATACCTGGGCTAAGAGAGAGGCCTGGAAATGGCCTCACCCCAGATTCTTCTACAAACTTAAGCAGGTGCAAACCCAGCAGTCCCTAAGGAAGAAGACTCTGTTTGCTCATCTGGGTTTTATATTGCACACAGAGAGGCCAGTTCCTAGTAGGTGTGGCTGCACAGCACAGCCCGTCTCCGCCAGACTGGCTTCCCTTCAGCTAATTGTTTGTGCTCAAGACTTGTCAGCTGTGGCTGATTACACTGATTGATTGGCCCAGTGTATCCTTCCATCCAGACCGCAGTGCTCCTTAGCCCAGAAGACGGGAATTCAGGAGTCAGCGAGGGAGCTTTGGGTGAAGCAGGCACTGAGTGGATGTGGACCAGTGTGTCCAACAATGCTATATAATACTAATTAGAACAAAAGACTGGGTCTAGACAAGTGTCTTTTTAAGCCATTTCATTGATTCTTTTATTAACCAAAATAGGAATTCAGAAATATCACTTACTAGAGCAGGGAACTTTCTTCTGAGCAGCAGGCACCAACTTCAGGTTCATAAAGCAGGGGAACTTCTCTCAGCATTCTCTGGAAATTCACCCCTGCTTCTACCTCCTTAAGTAAATTACCCCCCAAGTGCTTCAGTCTAATTAGAAATCGAAATTGAAGAAGCCCAGGGTTTACCCTCAGATGAATTTTGCTGTTTCAAAACAAGGGGAAATCTCACATGTTGAGGGTTAAAGAAAAGAACTAGGAAGAATATCACGTATTTTTGATTATGAGTTTAGTGTTTGCTTTTTTGGTTTCATGTTCTTAAAAAGTCTGCTCTTCCGCTGGAAAACTTGTAAACAGTAAAGTCTAACAATGTCTTACCTCTTATAAATAGCCACTGTGTCTCCGGAATGGGATTCAATAAAGGGCAGTACCTGACTCTGGACACAGAAGTGGATGAGGAAAATGCTCTGTCCCCTGAGACCTGCTATGAGTGCAAAGTCAACGGCTACTCCAAGAAAGATGGGAGGCAGAAGAGGGGTGTCCAGGACCCCAGGCCCAACACTGTGAGTAGAGCTCACTGTTTTGCCAACGAATTTTATCCACATGGAGTCTTGTGTGCAATACAGTCATGTAGTTTCAGCCTCAATGTGGTTAAACCTGTCTAAAAATCGATGGATAAATCAATAGGTACAATAGAATGAAAATAAGTAAATTAATAAGTCAGATTCATAGCTCAAAACACAAAGACTTGGGGGAAGACCTTAAGAGTCACAATTTTAGATCATTTAAGATTCACAGTTTTAGATCATTTTCTTTCTTTTAGTTTTTGACTTGTGCCAGACACTATGAGATGTACATATAGGAAAAAAATGTTTTGAAATGATTCCAAAAATGAAATTATTTTGAATTTTCCAATTCTGTTGTGTGCATATATAACATCATATAACACTGTAGGTTGATTTTAATTTTCGATATGTCAGCCAACTAAGTCTCTTTTTCTGTGATTTATTAATGAGATAGTTATTCCTGCCATAAAAATTTTGTCTTCAAATAATTCACATTTTCTAAGGAACTGAAGATCTGATTTTCTGCCTCTGGTGTTTCTTCTTCATTAATGGCACTTTAGCAGCATGGTTAAGGGGCCACAGACACCCTGGTTTTAAAAATATTCCTTGGCCCTCCCCACTGAGTGCCTGTGTTACATGGGCCGTGTTTACCTAATCTCACTCTCTCCACTTCATTTTCTTCACCTATAAAAATGAAAATAAAAATACCCTTCAGTGGTTGACAGGGTTAGTTGAGTTTAAACACATGAAGTGGCCTGGACTGGGGCCTAGCACATACATCACACATGTTCTGCCCTTGGTGGTAATTAATATCCCATATCTAGAGATGTTGATGATTTCCCGAAAGATCAGAGAAGTATGAGGTCACCACTCACCACTCTCTTCCCTTATTATTACCGAGCAGTTACTCCACCAAGGGAGCTAGTCAACACCTGGCAGTGTGAGCCAGGTACTTGCATCTGTTTTCAGGGAGGAACTTTTTTTATCTATATGATGAGACTTCTTTAGCCAAAAAGCCTACGATTGTATTTTATAAAATAAGCTGATGTTACCCTTGCCTTAAGTAGACTAATGTATCCATCCAGGTGATGTGTAAGTCTGACAAGCAAGTTTTCCTCAAACTCCCAAAACTATAAACGCGGATGTTCTGTTTATTTTAAAGACCTTCCCAATGTGAAACTTGGAACATTTTTCTGCCTGATTACTAATGGGCATTTCTGGGCCACCATAGTGACATTCTTACATAATAGGTACCAGATCAAAACATTATGGTTTTTTGCCCGTCTTACTCAAGCAGCATTATTGCACCTCCCATCCTTCCGACCAAGTCGTGTCCTGCCCCTTTGGGTTTTACCAAAGCTGTTTCAAACTGTAGCCCTGGGAACTCTGCAGCTCCTTCACTCTGCATGGTACAAATGGTTCCCAGTAAACTCATTCATCTTTCATCCCTTACAAATGAGAGCTGAGCCTTGAACTGTCAGCGTGAGAATTCCTCTGGGTACAAGCCCTGCTGATGGACCAACAGCAGCACTTCTTATTTTGACTCCAAGAGAAAAAAAATTTATACTCATTTCCTAAATTGCCTTTTTAAAAAATTATTAATAAGCATGATATTCCATAAACTCATCAAAAAAAAACTTCAAATGTGAATGCTCTTTGTAGTCTCAGTCTTGTAACTTTAATGACCTCGTTAAGGCTGAGTGAGAAGTCATAAAGATTTACAGAGCATCCTCTGTGGAATAGACCTTTCCTCCAGCTGTCAGGAATTTACAATAGCTTCTTTCATAGCCACTACTAGAGCAGAAAGGGAGAGCAGAAAGCCACAACCTGTCATTGTGGCTGTAGCCCTGGAGGCCACAAATTCCTTATGAGCCCTCTGGTGGTGCGGTTGAAACTTGTCCCTCATGGTTTCCTGCTCTTTTCCCAGGTTGAACACATCAGCCTAGAGAGTGTGGACATGGACAACCCCATCAACATGAAGTTCAACCTCTCTGGCTTTGGCTCAAAGGAGCACATCCTGGAACTCATGCCCGCCATCGAGCCCCTCAACAACCACATCCGCTACGTCATCTCCCAAGGGAATGATGACGGCACCTTCCGCATCCACCAAAGGAATGGGCTCAGTTACTTGCACACAGCCAAGAAGAAGCTCACACCCGGCACATACACACTGGAGATCACTAGCATCCCTCTCTACAGGAAGAAGGAGCTTAAGAAACTGGAAGAGAGCAATGAGGATGACTACCTCCTAGGGGAGCTAGGCGAGGCCCTCAGAATGAGGCTGCAGATTCAACTCTATTAACCCTTCACAGACTTGGTTCCAGGCTCAAATCCCAGCATAGCCAGCCCTCAGAAACATTTGAAGAGTCAATGACTAATTTTAAAGAGGAAAAAAATGACTTTTGTTTCTTTCCTCCCTGTCTCAGACTTTTGGAATGTTGACCCTCAACAGGGAGGGATAATTTAGACTCTGGTGTGGCCAAAGATTTGAGTACAAAGGCAACCGTAGTTACTGTATTTTTTATATAACTTCATTTTAAAATATATTAAAAAAAGCTAAATGTTCAAGAGATCAGCATATGGCACTAAATGCACAAAAATAATGTGAGCTTTTTTTTTCCTGTTAGCAGTCTGTAACACTTTGGGTATTTTGCTATAGTTGCTAATTAAAAAAAAATATAGATGTTTATTTATTTTTAATGCAGTAATATATGGAGAAATGAACAAACTATGTAAACAAAAAGGGAAACTCACTTGTTTTTCTTTAGATTTATTAATTTGAGCTATTTCTTTTAGAGGTGCTTTTAAAAAAATTCAATAGATTCAAGAGATGTTTCCTTTGGTTTTCTGCCAGTCATCCAACTGGTACACACCTGATTGTTCTAAAGAAAGCCTCAGAGAGCTGAATGGGCAGTGTAATTAATAATTTAGAAGACGTGAATGTCATTTGATTCTTTATAAAGGAGATCAAAGCCAGAACAGCTCATTGTGACAATGTCTCACATCAACAGATAGACCAGGCAATGGAAGTTGAAGCACAACCACTGTAGCAAAATACCTTGACTGCTTGTGAGACCGTTAGCGTTGCAGGCCAAACCGTACTGTATTTCCTTCTCGTAACCTCAAGGAACCACATGTGCTACCCACAACACCTCATTCCTACCCAGGGTGCGCTGCATACTTGTGGTCCCATAGGCAGCTGAAGAACCGCCATTCCTTTGACTAGGAACACCCGGCGTTCCGTAGTGTTTGGTGCTGTCTTAGACTAATGGTGCATTTATTATGTTCAAGTTGTTTCAGGATTGCCATATGTGCAAACAAATCATGCAGTGCAGCCAAGGAATATATGTTGTTGTTTTTTAAGTCCATTTTTTTTTTTTAGAATTTTCATTAATACTGTAGTTAAACACCATATGCCTCGTTTTATCATAGCTTATTGTGTATGAAAGATGTTTGTACAATGAATTGATGTTTAGTTTGCTTTAGTCATTTAAAAAGATTTTGTACCAGGAGGTGCTAATAAGAGTACGTCTCCGTGTTCTCTACCCAAGAACCTGTCCCTGGACCAGTGACCAAACCTCATATGTGAAATGGCCAAAGCACATGCACACTTCTGGTTGTTCCTCTCACACCTGTGTTGACCAAAGATTAGTAAGCAGTTATATCCAGTGTTTGGGGTTTTATGTTTTGTTTTGTTTTTAATAACTAAAAAAAGAGAGAGAGAAATTGTAAATTTGTAATCAAGTGTTTGTGAGGAAAAACTTATGGTTTTGGGTTTTGTTTGTTTTTGTAGGTCTGTTATCAAATATGACACTTTTCTTGCAATAAAGCTTATTTTGGGGTAGTTTTCTGGCTGAGAGTTTTATGGGTCCACAATCCCTGTTGCATTTGTGGGAGGGACCAAGGCTTTGCTGTGAGGACCTTGCTAAATTTCCAGGTGGAAAACCAGTCGCACTAATAGGAAGGCAAAGGAATGTTGTCAAATACGGGAAACACAGTCATTAGGAGCATTCAACTGATTTTCAAATTAAACTTATATTCAAATAGAAGGACATAATCAAGGCAGTGAGTTGTTCTAGATAGGATCTAAGCTTCCTGGGACCCATTTTCCTAGCCACCTCAAAGAAGTTCTTCACTTCCTCCGTGGGCATCGTTGAGGAAGTGAAGCATTCTTCTCAATAGTCTTCTTTCTTTAAAGTAGATATATTCTTAAACCTGAATTTTTAAGCAAAAGTAATAGCAGGCATAGCCCAGGCCAAGGGTCATCTTCACCACAAATAATCCAAAGCTTCTTATCTCTTACAGTGCTCTACATTTACTCTGTGGAGAAGTGGATAGATTTAACAAGATATTGAACGCAACTTTTGATATATTGGTGAAATGAGCACAAAAGCATTTCCAAGTCTTGAAAATTAATTCAATACATGGTTTAAGAATTTGTGTGCTTAAATTTTCATCCAAGGAAATATTATGACTGATCTTAATACTGTTCTGTGCCAATCAGAAATTAGCTGCCTGGAATAAGAAAAGTATTTGCCTCAGGGCATCCTTTAAAACTTAACATGCATATTCAGTTTCATCTGGCATGTATTATTGGTACAGCACGAGCATTGTAATGTGAAATTACCTGGAACCACATTTGACTCCAGCTTTGCATATTGAGCAACAGCATTCTTAGTTTAGCTTTGACCTGCCCGTGAGGAAGTTTGAGAATCTACACCATTAGGTGCTTTACACTGAATATAGGAGACCCTTAGGAGTATTCCACAGAAGAATGTGCTAGGAGGATGACCACTTCAAGAAGCTCTTTCCAAGAGGACCCTTCAGAGGCACCTGGTAGCTTTACTGCAACTCTCATTGTGAACACTGACAGCCAAGATTAATGTATGCCTTTCTGGTAACTAACTGCTAACGATATTTTCTGTACCACTTTGTCATTCCTATTAACTTCGTATGTGTCTCAGAAAATAATTATAGCCGACCTTATAGAAAAGTGTAATGTAAGCCTAGACGTATAAACCAAATTCAGTGACTATATATTAATAATAGTAATGGCCTTCAGTCAACATGAATCCTCCTCCTACTCACATGTAGATTTGGAGCTCTGAAACCTTTAGCCCTGCTTAGTAGCCCCCCCTTTTTTTGCTGTGTATTTGTAGTAGATGAACATTAGTCATGTTTGTGTATGAACATTAGAAATGATTTGATAACATGTATGGAATTTTTACTAAATTTAAACATCTGCCTCTTTCATTATCTAGGAATATCAAACAGGATCATACAGTCTTTCCCTTCTAAATACTTGAAGGTTTTATTTCACATTAATTACCTTCTTAGTTCTCCGAATAAATGCTTGGGGCTGAGGGTGATGAATACCACTGAAAATATAGAGCATCAATCTATTGCAGTCCTTCAGCACTTCAGGGAACAAGTTAATTTCGTGTGTCAAACTTAAACATGGGAATCTGTCAATACTGGCCATATGTGACGTACAAAATGACAATTTCATATGGTTCAACTTAACAGTTCAGTAATATGCATGTTCCTCAAGGAGAGGCTGGAAATCTGAAAATCCCCCTTCTCCTCAAAAGACAGTAAATTGTATTCACTCCTCTCCATGCCACTGGTGGCTCATTTGTACTCCTAATTTCCAACAGCACACAAGAGAATTTTACATAATTTATTCAAACAACCACTTCTTGCTCCAAGTCATTGGAAAGAATCTAAATCATACGTCTTCAGGACTTGATGGGATTACTCAAAGCTATTTAAAGACAAATCCATTGAGAAAAATTAGAATATAGCACTTTTTTTAAAATGTAACAAAGTTCAGGAATCTTTACTTCTAAAGAGACAGAGTTTCGGAAAGCTGGAGATCCACAGCCACCCGACAGGAAGTGAGGGTGTCAGCCATGGTTGTCATCTCAGCCCAGCCTACATTTGATATCTGACTGCGGGTTCCCTTTTAGTTTCTTTGCTTTGCAGGGTGGAAGGGGTACTGGGAATAGAACCCAGGGGCATTTAAACACTGAGTCACTACCCAAATCCTTTTTATCATATTTGATTTTAAGACAGGGTCCCACAAAGTTGCTGAGTCTGGCTTTGAATTTGCAATCCTCTTGCCTCAGCCTCCCAAGCTGCTAGGATTATAGGCATGTGCTACCATGTCTGGCTTCTTTTTAATTTTTTAAAAAATATGCTTGATTTCTCAAAGATAAATCTTGGTACTCTTGCTTAATAAGAATTATGTTTCTGACCTTCATTGTCCTTGAAAATCATTGCAGTGTACAGAGCAATAGAGTCCTGAAACACAATGTACGGTATATTATGTTCAGTAAAATTCAACCATGGTGGCAGTTTGATCTTATGGTTTAAAGAAACAGACTATTGAACTGAGAAGACCTAAACTATAGTTGCATCTTCTTGAATAAGCTACATAACCTCTCTGAGCCTCAGCTTCTCTCCTAGAACAATCTTTTCTTACAGTGTGGCCAGAAGTATTGAATGAGAGGACAGGCAGTGAGGCCAGCAGAGGGCCCAGCTAGAAGATGGCAAACACTCAGTCACGGCTGCCCTTCCTCTTCCTCCTCCTGCTAGTATTAATCACCACCAGGAAAGTGGGCATATTCACACAAGTCTGCTTCCTAAGCGAGGCTCTGAAGCTCCTGCAACTCCTGCCCTCCACTTGAATTGTAGGATCACACCCAGATAAACCGCATCAGGATGAATCTACTAGTAGTTTGCACTCCTAGGAGACCTTTAGAAGTCCTACTGTTATCACCAGCGCTGGCAATCCCCATGCTGCTCCATGCTTAAAATCACAAGCTCCCACCCTGGAAGGCAAGTCACAAACTCAGCCAGAGCACTCCTATCTACAGAGCCCCCAGAAAGCTGAGAAAGAAAAGAAAAACTTGAACATCTGAGAATCCCTTTGAAGATGATTTAGTGTCAAGGGAAGTCAGAGCTAAAAGGGCCTTTAGAAACCTACTCATATTTGCAAGTGCATAAACTGAGTCCCAGATTTGTAAATGTGTTGAGTGCAGTGCTAGTTTCCAGGCAAGGGAGACCAGAACCCTGGTTGTCTGGTTGCAGCTGGAGCTATTCAGACTTCCAGTACATGGTAAGCCTATTTGGATCTCCTTTAAGCCCTAAGGATATAGGCCAGTTCCCATGGTTTTGGCTCCTACCAAATCCAAAAACATTTTCCAAGCACAATTTAAGCACTGCTTTTTGTTTTGTCTACCCCACCCTCTGTGTAACTGCTCCCAACCTCTCATAAACCGGAGATTTGTATATGCACTGAAATGCCAAGATATTGGCCGCTACAGAGTAGACCCCACCCAAACCATGAGCTCTTTTAAATACATACTAGACTCCTGGCTTTAAAGAGTTAAACATTTTATTTAAACCAGACCTTCAGAACTTTAAAAACACATTCACATTTGTTTCCCCTAAGAATGTTTAAGGAAAACACACTGGCTGCTTGTATTGCCTCATTGTCTTTTTCCCCCTCTTCCTGTGAGCCTAAAAAAGATATTACTAGGTTAAGCTGGCTTTCTTTCGCAATAGCCGAGAACCTACAGCTCACATTAGTCACCCCCATAGGGCTGCAGATTAAATGTCAGGACGTAGTATAGACATTTTCTAAAGGAAAGCCGGAAAACACTTTACATGACTTTTAGGGCAAACTATAGAGAAAGTTAACATTCACAGCCTTCCCCAGACAACTGCTTCTTCATGTATGATGTTCCACTGATGAAATAACAGCAGAAACTGTGAAAAGCCCGTTCTTGAAATTGTGTCCAAAAGGCAGGCTCTCGGCTGCCTAGGTTTCCCCGACAGGGCTTCCTCCTGCCTCCCACTCTACCTGAACCCAGTTCCTGCACTGAGGGGATTCGCTCCTTTAGGGCTGGATTTGAGTCACAGGCCTGGGTGTTTGTGAACAGAGGCCTGATGCAGGATCCTGAGACCCATGGCCATGCTCCCCTGTAGTGAAGCTGCGTCAGGCGTTCCAGTAGACTTCACAGAGCCAGCGCAGGAAAACGCTCAGTGTGTGAGTGCATGAGGGAAGCGGTCCTGTCCGCACAGAGCAGGCCTCGGCCCACTATGCGCGGGGAGTTTCATGCTGAGGATTTTCCTGAAAACCCTCTAAATGGATTTCTGCAGATAATTCTGGAGGTACCTTCCTTTCTTTTAGGAGGTCTTTCTTGAATTTTGCTGTTTTTCTGCACCTCTCTAGGGACTCCCTGAGTCTCACCTAGGATGAAAGCAGATTGAAGAAGCAATTGGGGCAGGCTGTTTGCAGTTTGGATTTGTGCCACAAGGGTACCCCTGAACCAGACCACTGCTGCAGTGCTGTGGGCAGGGGAAAAGAGACAATAAATCTCTCTTCCAGAAAAGGCATTACATGTTTCTTATTTTCTAAACAAATTGATTGAATGAATATGTGTTGGATATCTTTTACCTAGACCTAAAGACATTTCCCCTTTGAAAGTCTACACAGAATTTAGTGAAACAAGATAACCACATAAGGTTATAAAATGATGTGGACTTAAGGACCACCGTGGATTTTCTGACAAAAGGCCCAAACTATTGAAAAAGGGAGTGATCGGTGAGATGCAGAGCTACCAGACAAGGTCTCCTGAAAATTACAGGAATTGAGCTGGATCTTGGAGAAACAACAGACTTTGCCAGGGCAGCAGAGAGTAGAACAGAATCTCCTGGAGGACAATGGCACAAACAAATGCTGGAAGCCATAATGTGGAGGGCATGCTGGAACACAAAGAAGAGATGAGCCGCTGGGACTTGAGTAATGGTACCATGAAGAACAAAAGATAAATTCTGTGCTCACCACAAAGAAATGATGAATATTTGAGGTGATAGATATGCTAATTATTCAAAATCAGTCATCATGCCTTGAAAACAAGTCAAAATATCACACTGAACTCCACAAATATGTATGTTATTACACGTCAATTTAAAAGTCTTAAAATTGAAAAAAAAAAAATGGAAGGAGTCCTGAAGGCCAGAACTCCTTAAACCTGGGTCTTACCCTACCTAAAAATTCTTTTAAAAAAAAAAAAAAAAACTTATATGTGAGTCCTTGAAAATTTTTGTTCAATTTTAAGTCTTTTTAAATTGACATGTAATAATTTATAATGATCCTGTGTTGATCATTGGTATATGATAGAAAGCTGATAAACAAAAGGGTTTAGGACCAAATCCTGGGAAGTTCCTACATCTAGAAACAGAAAAGGAGGAGCCGTCGCAACATGTGAGAGAAAGAAGAAGTGGGGAAGTAGTAAGACCAGAGCAATTGAGGAGGGGCAAGGATGCTGAGATAGAAAGGTATTCAAGAAAAGCGGCATGAGAATATTTTGCTAGTAGAATCAAATCTCCTTTCCCATCCACATCTACAGCCCACACCCTCCCATTTTCATCTCTTTCTCAACTTCAGTCATTTTGTTGTAAGCAGTGATAGAATAAACAGTTTATATGATCCTTGCCCGTAAAGAGATCTGAGCGCTGAGAGGTAGCCTGGCAGAGTGGGAAAAGGGCCTTTGAGGCACTGAATAAAAAGAGATGTGGAGGCTGGAGTGGTTGCTCAGTGGTTATAGCGCTTGCCTGGCATACACAAGGACCCCGGTTTGCACACCTCAGCACCACAAAGGGTTGGAGCAATGAAAGCCACATGAAAAACTAAATAAAATTAATTCTTTCTTTCTCTCTCTCTCTCTCTCACTGTCCCTCTCTCTCTCAAAAAAAAAAGACATGTTTGAATCCTGACTGCCACCATTCATATGCTGTGTGAAGTTACTCAGTTATGATAAGCCTTTTTTTTTTTTCAGGGCTGAGGATCGAACTTGGGGCCTTGCATTGGCTAGGCAAGCGTTCTGCCACTGAGCTAAATCCCCCACCCCTATGATAAGCCTTTTAAGTGTCTGTCTGGGGGACATCTTTTTTGTGTTGTTTCTTGTATTTGTTTGTTGTTTGTGAGAATTTGCAGTATCCTTTCCTCTCCCCCATTTCTATTAATAGCATACCAATTTTGCTTTTGCTTTGGGTAACTACCAACTGCCATTACAGTCATTATAGGACCTCAAGGTTTTCGACTTAGCCATGTTGGATTCTCTCTCCTTGGAACTGAAATTTTCAGCAGAATAATGTAAGAACAGATGACAGTTCTTGCTTTCATCCAAGTGGCACCCCATTCAAACCGAGACAGCTCCTGCAATTTAGAACTCATGACCTAGCCCACTCTCTTCTTCTAAACCTAGCTCTTCAGTTATCCCAAAACCCTCTGAGCTATCTCACGTCCTATGATCAATTACTGCTATTGCCAGAATAATTGGTTGCTTGCATCCAGAGAACAGTGAGCAGCGCCTACCCCACTCTAGGATTGTTAACGAGGGTTGGAGGTATGTGTGCTGTAAGCACGGGGCCTAGACGATGTGGCAAGCGATGGACCAAAGGCTGCTTCAGTGATGTCAAGGAGAACAAACCCTGAAGCAGTCTTGTCTTGTCTCCTGTGCCCTCTATTACCACTAAGCCAGGATAGTCCACAATTCATAAGAGCTTTCCCACTTTGATTCCTTATTTCATGCACCGTCCCCTTCTCTAGGCTGGCAGGACAGTCAGGCTTGGCTGCACTGGGCTGGGTCCCAGTCGCACAGAAACCCTTCGGCCAGGCCCATCTGTTTTCGGAGCACGCACTAGACAAAGGTGGAGTTCGCTCTGCGCAGGACTTAGCTGCATTTCCCAAAGGACCAAGGAAAATGGCAAAAAGAGGAACCATTCTTGAGCCCTGAGAGACGTGCCCAGCAGCCCCAAGAAGACTGAAACAGCCCAGTGATGGAGAGAGAGAAAAATCAAATGCTGTGCACATATGTCCGCGCTGTAATTAACTGAGCCTCTTTCCATGCCATCATCCTTTGCTTTTCCTGTAATATTCTTGGTAAACTATTCCATGGGCTGATTGAGTATATGCCTGTGAAGCTTCATATAGAATAAATAATTACACAAGACAGTTTTGAAAATAAACGCATTTGGCCTAACAAAACCAATTCACGTCTCAAAGAGGCAGCTCCTCTAAATGCCAATCTTCTCAGTTAACCGTTTATACAACAACCTGGCAGTTTGATTCTCCCCTCTCGTCTCCTTGGCCACACTATACACAAATGGTTTTCAGAGTAGGAAAGTAACGATGCTTTCTGGGGTCCGTTTTAAGTTCGCTTTTACTCTACATTATGGGTCTAACTTTGTCCTCCTAAAATTTGTTTTACAACAAAAACAAAATAAAAGATATCAACCCTGTCAATAAAAGTTTATGTAAGTTCCTTTCTGCTGTTGATAGTAAAAGTGATTCTGTTTTATGGCACAGATATTGCCCCCAAAACTACAAATATCCACTTCCCACCTTTCCTTTGAGTCTCTTTTTGAAAGCTGATGAAGGGTGAGTAGGTGACACGTAGGTGCCCTCTAGGGTCCTCCAACAGCTGCTGTTTCTATAAAGTCTCTCTGTGGGACCAGAAGCTGTGAGGAATCTCGTTGCCCTCAGCCACTTTGAGAGAGGAAGTGGAAACTACGCTGGAATGGGAGAGAGGAAGGAGCTGTGTTTTCTGCCCCCTGGTCCTGACTCCATCCTAGAGCTGCAGCCTCACAAGCCCTCAAACAAACCATGTCTGTGTCACATCTGCCTGAATAGGAGACAACCCCGGCCCAAGATAAGCTCCCATTGGCCCAGATGAGACTATCAAAATGGAAGAAAGGAAGTATGGGGCCAGATGGAATCAACACATTTTAGAAACTGTATAAAATAATAATTTCTGCTTTCTATTTATCAATATAGTTACACACCTATTTTTAAATTGCATCATCTTCTTTTTGTTTTAAAGAAAGAGGGACAGTGAGAGAGATAGAAAGAATCAATTTTTTATTTAGTTTTTCGTGTGGCTTTCATTGCTCTGACACTCCGCTGTGTACGTGGTGCTGGGGTTTGAACCTGCGTATTCGCGCATGCCAGGCAAGCGTCGTAACCACAGAGCCACCGCTGCAGCCCACATCATCTCTTATATACTAATTTTAAATATTTTATTTTTCCACATTCACTGAATAAACCAACTTTATTTAAATACCTCACATGCATCTCAGACTTCTGTATGTTCTGCACTTTTTAAACCATTTAATACACATTCTCAAACATGCTTTCTCCACTGTTAACTAAATTGCTTATGATCTAGCTTTTTTTTAATGGAGGGTGGTGGGGGACATTACTGGTGATTCAACCCAGTGTGTTCTATCACTGAGCTACATCTTCAGCATTTTTTATTTTTATTTATTTATTTGTTTGCTTTTTAAAGAGAGAGGGACAGTGAGAGAAAGAGAGAATCAATTTTTATTTAGCTTTTTCATTTGGCTTTTGTAGCTCTGACACTTCCTTGTGTACATGGTGCTAGGGTTTGAACTTATGTCCCTGAGCATGCAAGGCCAGTGCCGAAACCAATGAGCCGCTCCTCCAGCCCCTTTATTTTTATTTTTGAGAGAGGGTCTTGCCAAGTTGCTTAGGGCCTTGCTAAATTGCTGAGGATGGCCTCAAACTTATGATCCTCCTGCCTCAGACTCTGGAGTAGCTGGGATTACAGGCCTGCACCACCGTGCCCAAGGCATATGCCAATTTTCAAGAGAGGACTACTGCGGTTCCCCATCCCTCAAAAGATACAGGTGGTCATTAGCATGACATTAGGATGGTTAATTATTTTCATTCGTCTTCAAGATATATATTCCAAATCTTCACAAAGAAACTACTCAACATTTTGCTTTTTAAGATGATTGCTGAAACACTTCTTTGAAAGACAATTTAAGTCTTGGAATTTTACATCATACTGCAGGAATAATTACTAAATCTGTGGGAAATTTACTTGCTTCAAAATAATAAAAAACAGTACATGGGGCTGGAGCGGTGACTCAGTGGTAGGCAGAGCACTTGCCTGGCATGCATGAGGACCCGGTTTCCAACCCCAGCACCACATACACAAGTAAGTGTAAGAAAAACATATACCAGATGAAAATCTAAATAAAATTGATTCTCTCTGTCTGATTCTCTTCCTCACTTTCCCTCTCTCTCTCTTAAAAAAAATAATTAAAAAAATAAAATAAAAACTTTCCAGGTGTGGTGGCATATGCCTGTAATCCCAGAGACTTGCTTGAGAGGCTGAGACAGGAAGATTGCAAGTTCAAGCCCAGCCTCAGCAATCTAGCAAGCCCCTAAGCAACTTAGCGAGCCCCTATCTCAAAATTTAAAAAAAGAACTGCAGAAGTGGTTCAGTGGTTAAGCACCTCTGGGCTTAATCCCTGATAACAAAAAATAAAAAAATAAAATTTTTAAAAAACAGGTCTCTCAATCTGACTTCTATAAAAATCCAAAGTTAACATTTATTGACAAATTTGAAAAATAGTAAATAAGAGACAGTAGAGTAGAGAGAAGAGAACGAGGGGTGGGAGGAAGGGGAAGAATGGGAAATACTGGGGACTGAATTAAAACAGGGTATACTCCATGCTTTTGCAATTATGTCATTGTATATTCTACTGTAATGTATAACCAAAAAAAAACAATAAAAAATGAGAAAAAAAACTCATTGATTGAAGTCACTTCAGGATAAAGTATGTGCTTCAAACCTATACTTCAGCATGTTATAAAATGCAGAACTTTATAAAATCAATACATAAAGCAACAACATGTGGTACATGCTTGGTTAAATACGATAAGTATCATAAACTTAGCATTTATATGCATTAACAAGTAAACCCAAGAACAGCAATTAAACTTAATGTTCATACATGCTAACAAGTCAGCAACTAGCAGTTCTATGGTTACAGCCTGTAAGTACTATGGTTTATGGGAAGGCAGTTTTCTTGAACTTTTTAAATTCAATCTGTGAATCTTTTAATTTTTAAAATAGCATTTATTGTTAATTTCCAAATATAGAAATGATAAAAGTGTTTATCATAAAGGCTTGGAAAATGTGAATTGTGATAGATGTTCAAGTCATATCCTTAGAACCTGTGTGTGTTACTTTGCCCGGCAAAAGGGACTACGCAGCTGTGATGAAGGTTAAAGGATCTAAAATTGGGGCTATTTTCTTGAATTATCTAGGTGCACCCAGTGGAGTCACATGAGTCCTTCAAAAACAGAGAACATTTCCTGCGTGTGGTCAGAGAGAACTGTGAGTACAAAAGGATCAGAGAAATGCAGGAATGCAATTTGAGAACTACTTAACCCATCGTTGCTTGCTCTGAAGATGGAGAAAGGAAACTGTTAGCTCCCTAGGGCAGCTGTAACAAAGCCACACAAATGGAGTGCCCTAAAATAATAGAAGTTTATTGTCTCACAGTTCCATAGTCCCAAATCAAGGTGTTGGCAGAGCCATGCTCCCTCAAAACCTGTAGGAGGGAATCTCCCCCAGCCTCTTCCTGACCTTCAGTTGTCCTTGGTGTTCCTGGACTTACAGTTGTAGCACTTCAGTCTCTGACTCCGTGGTCACAAGGTGTCCTTCCCACGCGAGTCCATCTCTATGCCTCGTATCTTTTTGTAAGGACACTGGTCACATTGCATGAAAGATCCACTGGAGTCCAGTGCAACTTCATTTCAACTTACATCTTAACTGCCTTTGCAAAGATTTTATTTCCCAATAAGGTCACATTCACAGACATCAGAGTTTAGGAGTTTGACACATCTTTTGAGGGGGTACAGAGTTCAACCCACTTAGTTTAGTTTAGTGGGTTTAGCCCTGAGCTACAGAACGAAGGAGGCCTCTAGAAGTTGGAAATGGCAAGAAAACACATTACCCACTCCAGAAAAGCAGAGTCCCTTTGTGCAAACTGTAATGTTCTAATCAAGAGGAATGAGGTTTCTCATCTCATCACAATGGTTCTGTGGCATGATTTGGCCTGAAATTCTTGTTTTCTGGCTACCCTTTCTTCCTGATTATTTTCCAAGCCTGATCTTCATCCTTTCTGTTAGGTTGGTTTCAGGCAGCTGGGTGGGGACAGGGCACCAGGCAGCCCATGCTCATGGCCATGAAGGAGCAACTGATCAGACGCGGGCAGATAAACCCCAATGTCATCTCCCAACCGCCACAAGATCAATGGAGTTCCCAGCCAATCCCAGAGGGATATAAGACCCCAAACTTCCCCTGCCCACACCAGACTATAAAGTTGCTGCCCAGCCGGGCGCGTGAAATTTCCCCAGCTGGCCCTCACTCTGGCAGGCTGGTGAAACTCTGAGAGCCTATTCCCAATAAAAAGGTTTTGCTCAGCCGCTTTTAGGTCTGACTCCTTTTTGAAAATCTGCACCTGATTTTACACTTTCTAGTAACTGTAAACTGCTCTATATACTTTGAATGAAGTTTTTTAAGCATAAGATGGTTTGATGGGTGAATACAGCGATAGAAGTGTGCTAAAGTATACTAAATGATAAAGGAAAAGTTTAGGTATCATGTATATAGTCATTCACTGTAAAATTATTTTAAATTTTCTGTATATTTGAAATTTTGCCTAATAAAATTTTGAGAGACAGCACCCATAATTTCAATCATGCAGATAAACCCATAATTCCTACTTTGATTTACTTCCTACACCTTTTCCTATGACATACCTTATAGTGAAAATAGTATTTTTGTTCTTAACAGCAATGTGGTATGCATTATGTGTCAACTAAACACCGTCGTTAGTCTTGTGGAACTTTTAGGGGGAAAGAACAGATACCTCCCAAATCATTGCTTCTACCTACAAGGATTAATTGAGTCATCCTGACTCCTCTCCTCTGCTCACATCCCAGGCTACACAAACTCCTCAGGCACTGCCTTCATTATATGTGACCATGGAAGCACTTCTCACCCTGTCCACTGCCACTACCTTAGGTAAAGCCATTGTCGCTTCTCGCTCAAATTGTGCTCACCATGACTTACCTCTTGAGCTTTAGTTTTCAAACCTATAAAGCCTCAACTAAATAGCCCTTCTCAGGGACTGGAGCAGTGGCTCAGCGCTTGCCTGGCATGTGCAAGTACAGGGATTTGAACCCCAGCACCACATACACAATGAAGTGTTGGAGGATCAAAAGTCACATGAAAAACTAAATAAAAATTGATTCTTTCTGTCTCTCTTATTGTCCCTTTATTTTAAAAAATAAAATAAATAAATAGCCTTTCTCATCTCTCCAGGAGTTCTTTGTAAGCTACTTGAAAGAAAGGTCCACTTTACTGATCAGCTGGAGGCAAGGGACACAGTTTTTTTCCCCAAAAATCCTTTTTTGTACCCAAGGCTTGACCTACTCTGCTCTGATCCAAATCCTGTTATTTATTTATTTCAGCATTATAATTATGCATAATAGTGGGATCCATTACACCATATTTGTACACACATTCGACATAATTTGATTAATCTTGCTTCTCTGTACCTCTCTTTTCCCTCCCTCCTCCCTCCCCTGATCTGCTTGTTCTACTCTGCTGATCTCCTTCTATTATTTTTGTTGTAATTTAGTGCATTAAAAGAGGAGTCACTGTGGGATATTTGTACCTGGGTATAGCATAATTTGGTGGACTTTGTTCCCCGGTAGTTCTCTGTGCCCTCATCTCTCCTCTTCTCCTTTGTCCCCATCCTCTACTCTATTGATCTTCGCTCTATTTTTGTGAGATACACTTTTTTGTTTGTTTTTATTTCCTCTCTCTCTCTCTTTCATGTATTCGTGTGAGCACACACTTCTGCTTATGAAAGAAAACATTCAGCCCCTGACTTTCTGAGTCTGCCTTATTTCTCTTAGCACAGTCTTCTCCAGTTCCATCCAGTAAATGACCTAATTTCATTCTTGTTTATGACTGAGTAAAACCCCACTCTGTACATACACCACATCTTCTTTATCCATATTTCTGTTGACGGGTCCCTACGCTGGTTCCATAACTTCAACTTCTGTCATTTTTAATGTAGATTTTAAAAAGTAAAAGTCCATTTCCTCTAGATATTTAGAGGATGAGCTTTTTTCAAGAGTTCCCATGCCCAGAGAAGCCAATTGAGTAACTGAGCAACTGGTGTTCAGCAACACAACAGCTTGCCTTGGATTTAACTTGATAGATGGACATAAGGAGAGATATAATAATCCCTCAAAGACAACTGGTCATGATAGATCATCCTGCAACTGGTGAGGACATCAGTGCTCATTTTTACAATTGGATTTGTTTCAATCTCCAGCCACTTGGAAGAAGAAGCAAACCACAAAGATAAAGTTTCTTCCAAAATCCTCTAGTGGTAGAGTTTCATATCTACCCAGTGAATTGGTATCAAGTCCACCAACTTCACAGAGATGAAGCTATAACAGAGTGCTCCTGCAGTGTACCCCTGAGGCCATTATTATAGTTTATCACCCTTAACATGCTAGAGCATCCTCTTTACATTGAATGAAAGTGGAGCAAGTCTCTGGAGAGAGGTCTTGCCAGGCATGGATGGAGAATATTAGTTCCCTCAAACATCTGATAGCTAAATCTGATTTCATATGAAGGTATCAGACCCTACAGAAATTCATACAAAACTTTTAAGAAAGGCATGCCAGCTCTCAGGGAAAAAAAATTATAAATTACAATATGGTGTAATAAATAAACAGTATTAAAGACAGCTTTGTGATGTGTAGAAGGGATCATAAGATAGCAAAAATAGGAAGTATAGGGAGAATGTGAAATAAAGTACAAACAAGCTTGGACAGGGCTGAAGAGGGCAGGACTGAAGCTAATACAGAATTTGTGTCATCAACCCCTAGAGACTTTCTCTGGACCACAAATCTGGCATGTAGCAGATTAAAATGGCCACAAATTCTTTGTAGCTCTTCTTATCAAAACAAGCTTAATGGACTACCCTACCTAATGACTTGTTTCGAACAACAGAAAGTCTTTGTGCAATTTCTGAAAGTAGACTATTAGCTTCTGTTTGCTCTCGGTTGGATGCCAACCTCCACGTCATGAACCCCCAAGGCAAGGCTGCTGCAGACCCTTGGCCCAGTCAACAGCCAGTGCCAATTGAGCCACCAGATGACTATGGCCACATCAGTAAACCAGACAAGAAAAACCACTCCAATGAGTGGTACAAACTGCCAATCCTGTAAATTGTTATTAAAATGTTTCCCACTTAAGACAGTAAGATTTGGGAGGATTTGTCCTGTAGCAAAGACTAACTAAATATAGCATGGGCTTTTCAGCAACCAACACAGAAAGAGAAGTCTGGTCATTTGCACAACTCAAAGGCAATTGTTGGAGAGAACTGCACTGGGTGTGACATCTTAGGCTCCTTGAACTAAACCCTGTGGCCCAGATGAGTAAACTTGCTTACCAATTCTGGTGCCTACTTCGTTTTTGCTATGTCTATGTCTCAAATATAGAACAACAGTCTGCTGCTTAGTTCAATGCATACCAGATGCAAATGAAGGCTTTAGGCTAGATGGGGTATCTAAAACCATCCAGGCCAAAACTCAAGAAGACATCCCAACCCCTCTCTTCTCATACTCTACATCAAATCCTCTGGATACTGACTTCATTATATCTGAGCATAGTACCACTTCCCACCCCTTCCACTGCCAATGTTGTGACTAAGACCACAGTCACTCAAACTATTGCAATAACCTTCTCACTGACTTTTCTGTTTCTACCTTTCCACTCCACCCCAGGCTGTTCATCTCATAGTAGCCAAGAGTGATCCATTTAACATGTAACTCTGATCTCCACTGCTCCAAACTTTCCAGCAGCTTCCCAGGTTACAAAATGAGAACTGGAGTCTTACAGTGGTCCATAGGACATAGTCCAGCCCCAGCTCCCAACTCTCTAACTTCCCTTCTGTTACTCTTCTACTTACTCTGCTGCTGATTTCTTGCAGTTCCTGGAATACATGAGGCTCATTTCTGCCTCTATGGCCTATGGATATGTTTGCCTGGCACTGTTTTCTCATAAAAGTCACATGTCTTGTTTCATTCAAATGCTTGCATTGCGTACAAGTAAGAATAAGCAACAACAAATTCCACCATTATGCACAACTAAAATGCACCAGTAAAATAATGTGGAAAAAAAATCAAATGTTGCCTAGTGAGAATCCTTTCCTGACGATCCTTTATTTTAAAATAGCAAAACCCCAAACTGACCTCACACTTCCTGTTCTCTTGCTCTTCACTGAACTGATGACCATCTCTTGTCATCTCTTATCTGAATCCTCACTGTGAAATGCCATGTCCTTGAGGACAGAGGCCTTCTTGGTTTATGTCCTACTAATAAGCCATAGAACATTGCCTAGCACACAGTAAGAAAGTAAATATTTCTTAAATTGATATATTAATGAAGGCTGGAGATGAAATACAGCATGACTAGGCAGAGAGAACTTTTCTTTCCAGAGTATGCGCTGTTAAGTATGAACTTTTTCTTGCTTTCTTCATTTTACTCAAAAACTTACTTCATTTACTGTACTAAGAATTTACAGGGCCTGGAACCATGGCTCAGTGGTTAAGGCGCTTGCCCAGCATGCACAAGTACACGGGTTCAAACCCCAGCAACCCACGTACACAACTAAGTGTCAGAGCAACGAAAGCCACGTGTAAAAATCAATAAAAATTTATTCTCTCTGTCTCTCTCACACTGTCCTTCTCTCTTTAAAAAAAAAAAAAAAAGAAAAGAAAAGAAAAGAAAAAAGAATTTACAGACAAAATGTAAGTCCTTAGCATCCATAGGAAGAAAAATTCAAGGTCCCAATGTTGTATAATATATGTGCTAGAAGGGAGGAAGAAAAGTAACAGTAAATAAGAAAATGTCTGCTAATGACAAGGACTGTATAATCCTAGTGACAAGGACAGTATAATCCTAGAAGACCCTCTAGGGCAGAGCTGCCTTGGAGATGCCCGGGGGGGTTAACATTCCAGTTGCTACCTGAATTACAAAAGTCAGGTAGCTGGAGCAGTTTCAGGCGTGCCTGGCAAGCACAAGGACCGGGTTCAAACCCCAGCACCACATACACAGCTAAGTGTTGGAGCAACCTAGGCCATGTGAAAAAACTGAATAAAGTTGTTTCTCTCTTTCTCTGTCCCTCTCTCTCTAAAAAAAAGAAAAGAAAAAAAGAAGAAAAGAAAAAATCTGAGCAAAGAACTTCCAGAAACAGAGAACAGCAAGTGCAATGGATTCAAGGTAAGACTGTACTTGCAACGCTCATGGGAACAAGAGATTAATATAAGGGAAAGCAGAGAAATGGCAAAGAGAGAGCAGGGTGCTGGAGTGGTGGGAATAGCAGATCAAGGACCAAATTATGTGAAGGGACTTGAGCCCTTTATTATAAAGAACCTGAATTGCATTTGAGTTAAATCTTATTTTGAGTAACATGGGAATCCATTACAGGGCTGTACGCAGGAAATGGCATCATGTGGTCGAGGTATTTAAGGTGCCCTCTCACTGGCTCCCAAGGACAGGCACAGGCAAGTTTGGGAACCAGCAGGAAGTCACCTCAGCAATCCATGGGAGAGGCGGGGGCGGGGGGAAGAGTTGCTTCTGGGTATACCTCAGGGAGAGTCCACCTATTTTATTAATGGATTGGTCTGGGATGTAAAGGGAAAAGTGGGGCTGGAGCAGTGGCTAACGGTATCATACTTGCCTGGCATGGGTGAGGACCTGGTTTAAACCCCAGCACCACGTACACAATTAAGTGTCAGAGAAATGAAAAACTAAATAAAATTTATTCTCTCTCTCTTTCTCTCTCTTTCTCACTCTCCCTCTCTCTTTTTAAAAAAAAAATCTAAATACATAAATAAAAAGGAAAAGTGAAGGAGTAGAGGAGGACATTGGGATAATGAACTTTCCTGAATGGTGACTGACCCTGGCAAAGACTGCCATTGTCACCCAGGAGCAGGATAGACTTGTCTTATAGGAAGAGCCCTTGCTGCTATGCAATCAATGACGTTGGGAATTTCAGTGCGTCACTTTTTTTGTCCTGGTAAAAACTCCACAAATGACAGTCTTGGAATAAATGTCCTAAACCACCGTGCATTTCTTCCAAGCTGCAGACCTAAAGAGCTCCTTCCTCAGACTGTTAAGATTTCCATTAGCAAAAAATAAAAATAAAAAATAAAAGATTTCCATTAGCAATATTTTCCCACCATAGTATTGCACTACCGCACAGCCTAGGGTAGCAGTAGAATTATTTGATAAATGGATAGAAAAAATATTTTCTCCCAACTGCCATCTCCAATGATGGTCCATATATTTAGAAGTCATGTGGGCTTGATCAAGCCCCCAAAAAAAATCCAATCCCAATACTTTGCTGAGAGACTTTCTCTGCTCCTCGTGCCCTTTGATCAAAGTGCCACGCTTCACCTCATATTCTGTGAATATGTACAAGGAGAAAAAAGAGTGTTTAAGGAATTGGGTCAGTTAAATATCACCATCATGTGTTTGTCCCTTCACAAAGAAAAAAAAAAAAAGCAAATAGGAAGATTTGGCAATATGCAAAATAAGAGGAAATAATATAGTAACTTAAGAAAGCAAAAGACATGCATTGGGAAGCAAGTTAATAATCCAGCAATAAGCACTATCCCAGTCCCTAACTGAACTGCCCACTGTTCATCACTTTCCCCAATCCTAGCTCTTAAGCCAGCAGCAAATGGAGCCTTCCTCCAACCCACTCCCAACCAAAGTGACACTTCTTCCAAAGTAGGTGATAAGAAATCCATGCCTCCTTTGATACTCATGAATCAGAACTGACACGCAAGCATGCTTCAGGAAAACAAAGATGTTCAAAAACTTCCCCAGAGGAAATGCGGAGTGGAACAAATGCATCTCGGAATCTCCGCTTGAAAACCTAACACTCTCCAGATTCGTGCTCCAAGCCCAGACCCAGCACCATGCCAAGCAGCACTTAAACTCCAGCAGTCGGGTTAACAATCCAAACAACCTCCATTAAAAGCGCACTGGAAGAATGTGGGTGAAAACGTATGGAAACCACAGCAAGAACCCTCCAGCCATAAAGACCAGACTCTAAAAATAAAACTGCACCTAGCAAAATGAAGGATGAGAAACAGATAAGAAAATAACCAGAAACACATGACAAAGGTATTTTCCATTGCGGTATTGCCCTTTTTCTTTCTTTTTTTGTTTTTTTAATTTTTGAGTTTTTGTGTTCAGAAAAGATTTTTACATGGGAGTTTCTGGACACTTTCCTGTGCATTCTGCCTCTGGGAAAAAAAAAGGCAGAATTCAGTCATGAAACTCAGAGAACCACATGGCTTTTGTGTTGTAGCAGAATCAGACCATCAGACGACACTAGAGGCTCATCAGTGACTGATTCTCTCAAAAGTATGGGAAGGCTCTTTGGGGAAGGGCCAGAGGGAAGCCCTCTGCCAATATTTTGCCAATTGCAGCCCTTAAATAAAATAGTGGACACCTGCCACAAAACCTCCAAATGCTTTTATGATCTTTTTTCTCCCCTCAAAAGTAAATTTAAAGGGCTGGAGCAATGACTCAGCGGTTACAGCACTTACCTAGCATGCACGAGTACACAAGTTCGAACCCCAGCACCACAATGAAGTTTCAGAGCAATAAAAGTCACATGAAAAACTAAATAAAATTGATTCTCTCTTTCTCTCTCTCTCTCTCTCTCACTGTCCCTCTCTCTTTAAAAAAAAAAAATTAAATTTAAAAACTGGCACACAGAGGTGTTAACTCCTTACCAGCTCTAAGAAGTCACTGTTCAGACCTAAATATAACACCTCTTTGGCCCATCATAAAATCGAAAGGAATGTTCTCTCCTAGTTGGCAGAAGATAAATTTTATGTCTGTGCTTTTCGAAGAGGGGGAAATTTCCTCATCATTTCTAAAGGTAAAAACTGCTAATGAAATAAAGTATTTAAATTCTGGGGGGACATGATTTGAATGTGTGGATTTCATGTGGGTAAATTCCAGGCATTCTTTAAAAAAATGAATTCTAGATGGCCTTTATCCCTTCCTGCTACAGTTTTGATCTTTGATCAGGAATGTCCCCAAAGGCCTCATTGTTACAGAAATGGGGCTTTTAGACAGTGATTGGATCATGAAGCCTCTGGCCTTTGATGATTGAAGGGACTTCTGGGAGGTAGGACCTAGTGGGAGGAAGTATGACAGTGGGGGTGGGGGTGTGCCCTGGAAGGGTTTATCTTCTTTCCAGTCTCAATATGTCCGCCACTTCCAGCTGCCATGAACTGAGCTGCTTTCCTCCTCCACACCCTCCACCATGATATTGTGCTTCACCTCAGGCCCAAAGCAATGGAGCCTGCCAACCATGGACTGTATCCTCTGAAATCATGAACCAAAATAAATCGTTCCTCCTCTAAGTTGTTCTTGTCGGGTATTTAGTCACAGCAACTAAAAGCTGATTAACATATTGGGTAAAGAAATAACTATGCCCGCGACATGAAGAGACCTTTCCTGTTCCAAGTTGGGGCTAGCCTAGCAGGTAAGAAAGCACAGGGAGGTTGGGATTCAGAATTAAATGAAGGGTGGAGGTCCAGCTCTAACATGTACAATCTCTATGACTTCAGCAAATTATTTCACTTCAGTGGCAAAAATAGGAATCAAACTCTATACCTCCCCCAAACTGCTGGGGCATAAATGAAGAAAGGAGTCTAACACTCCAGGCACAAAATCAGGCATAAAGAAGGTGCTGGGCCCACGTCCTTCATCCCCTGCTCACAATCCCCTGCATTAACACTCACCCAGGGCACTCCCATGACTGATTGTCTCCCTCACTTCTCTCCATATGGAGAAAGTCTAGGCTAGAGGATGTGGAACAGATTCTTTAGGTGTAACCTCCAGCCACACTTGTCAAAATGAATTTATTTAATGATTAGGCTGATTTTTTTCCACACCTCAGTTACCAGGTAGCTGCCAAATAGCACTTCATCTCACCAACCCAGAAATGTCAGCTCCCTTCTCTGGTCATACTAGTTCCACCCTTCATGAGCCCTCCAGAAGAAAAGATTTTAAGGATGCACCCAAATTATACCTTAAAGAAAACCAAAGTATGAGTCTGGGGAGCTGGAAGGCTCTGCCCTGATCAAGAGTGGGCTTAGGCTGCCTACTCTTGAGCAACTTTTCAGAAATATGAATTATTTTTTTCTCTTGAAATTCTTGGTATAGAAAAAAAAAAGAACATGCAATAAGAAGCCACAGTGCAATACCTGAGCAGAATAATTGGCTTAGGGAGTGGGGCATATTTGGATGAAGCCAGCTAGCAAAAAGAATCTCTGTACGTACACACGAGCTAAAGTCAGAAAGCCTCCTTGGTTGAAAGAAAAAGAATAGAGTAAGACTTTGCCTAAGTGAGATTAACTTTTACAAGCACATCTTTAAAAAATAATGTGGCTAAGTTGTCAATATTGAGAACTATGATAATGTGTTCTTTGGGGAGTGTAGAAGGTATTTAGTGTGGGACTCCAGCAATAAACTGTGGGATAACATGAGATTTAAATAGTTAGCATTTCTAAAGATCTCTTGCATTATCTATGAGTACCCACAAGTTGGCCTTGCCTGTAAGATACGTGTGTCCCCATTGCATTCTTTGTGGTCTGTGGGTTGCTGCCCTCAGTGCACACTGGGGAGACCACCATGTGAGACTAAGAACACCCATTTTTGGTAGCATTAGTCATCCTTCAGCTTTTACCAGGCTGCATTTGTAAATGGACCCAGAGGAAGCCAAGATGATTCAAGAAATTTTAGGGACTATTATTTGTTCCTGGGAAAGTTAAATTCGTTGATTAAGAGGGATTGGAACAGTGCCACCTGCAACAGATGCTTTAGCAAAGAGGGACAGTAAAACAAATGATGGCTTGAATGTGTAGTGTCTGCAGAGAATCTGGGTAAGAATTACTGGTGTTTAATGACCTAATCCTAGTAAGGTCAGCCAATTGCACAGTTTGGAAAAAATCAAATGCCAATTCCTTAGTGGAAATGAAGCATAATTAAGGCAGCACAGTGAGGTCCTGCACATGTTAATTGTCCCAGGGTTGGCATTAATAGCTCTAGTAAATGTTCATAGGAGATTTTTTTAAATTATGTATTTGAAGAGCATAGGTAATTGGTGTTAACTAGCAAGCTAATCTCACATCTTTCCCCATGCTATCTGGACATAGATGGACAGCAGGGATTGACAAAGATACAACCCTACTCAGAAGAAGGATTTGCGTTGCTGCCCACCCTCAGGACTATGCATCACATAGGCCCAAAGTGGGACCAAGGCTGGGTCTCGCCTATCAGCAATCAAGGATCTGTGAACATGTAGAGAGTCAGTGACTTCTTCTAGGGGAAGTGAACCATCCCTGAGCTAGCCAACAGCTATGAGTCAGTGGGTCCGCTTCACCAAGCAACTAAGAGCGTAGGTGTCGCTGCGTTTGTCCATCGCCACAGCCGGGCAAGGGGTACGTGCATATTATGAAGTCACAGGGTGCACCATATGTGTCATGCTAAGAATTAGTAGAAGTCAGCCCAGAAATATGTATGTGGGTGCACTGTGGGCCTAGGAGTGCCCCTTCTGGCACACAATGCAATATACACACACACTACTATACGGCTGCAGTGCTACAACAGCTTAGTAAAGACAGAATTACACAGAATTGGCAACTGCTAAGCAGATTCTCCTTGTTATTCTATTTTGACTCTGACCCAGGCATGAAACTGTTGATGTTTTGTTTTCCTCAAATGTAAAATAAAAGCCTGAATCCAGGTATTCCTGTGATCCCTTCTAACTTGAGCTGAGTTTGAGTCTACTTCTTGTCCAACTCATTTTTTAAACTTAAACTCCTTAACTGAAAATCTTACAACTGCTTAGACTTTCTTCACCCTGAAGGATTTCACTCTATGACATTTGGAGTGAACATGAGAGGAGGGATAAAGAAAAGTGCACAGTGTACAGTTCTTCAAGGGACAGCAACTCTTCTCAAGGAACCTTTGGTCCGAGGTAAAAATCATAGAGGAAGCACAGGCATGACCATGGACAACAATCCTATCCAGGTCCCATTCGCTAGAATACTTCGCTCCTTCCTTTGGGTGGCAGTGGGCCATATCCCTAGGTCACTGGCATATGTGTAAGCCTTCCTAACCCTGTTAGTGCAATTCCCCTTTCTGGAAAAGCAGTGTTTTCTCTTCTTCCTGAAAGGCTAAGACACAAGAATCTGTCCCTTTGCCTGGCCCATCCTACTCTCCAAACCAACCTTTTTATACCCAGCTGCCATTATCAACAGGCCAGAGGAGGATACTAGGATGCCTCTGTTCCCTTAGCTTTCCTCTGAGAACTTTTAATAATAAGGGGTTGATACCATACCCAACTCAGTACTGGAGAAAGAAAGGCTAAGTCTTTTTCTTCTTGTAGTTGAACATCCAGCGCTCTCTTTGTGATCTTCTGCTGCCTCCTTTTGATTCCACTATCTGTGGCTCACCTTCTTTCAGTTTAAAAGCCAGCCATGTGCAGTAGTATGCTCCTATAATCCCAGCAACACAAGAGGCTGAGGCAGGAGGCTCTCAAGTTAGAGACCAGCCTCAACAACTTAGTGAGAAACCCAGCAACTCAGTGAGACTCTATCTCAAAATTTAATAATAATAATAATAATAATAATAATAATAATAAAGGCTGGGGATGTGGCTCAATGGTTAAGCACCCATGAATGCAATCTCTAGTACCAAAGCACAAAACAAAACCAAAACTTAACATGTTTTCCTATCTTAAATTCCAGACTCACCCCAACTACAGAATTAACATTGTTAATGCATGGAGCTCTTTAAAGTTATTGGGAATCTTAGTAATGATGGACTTGGGACCAAAGGAAAAGTCAGGGATAATGGATGGTAAATAATGCCGAGCCTTGTGGTTGCATCTTCTCAGGGCTTCTTTTATTCCCCTTGCCCCAGGTCTTCTAGAGTCTCAGAAGTCTTTGTAACATACTATCTGGCAAGTCCATGAAGAGGCCGAACTGAATAAAGACTTGTGGATTTTTACAATAACCCAAAATGAAATCTTGTCCAGATGCCAGTCAGCCTCTCAGGGGGGACCACAGCCATCAACCCAAAGGCATGCTGCGGTTGGGCCTTGACCCTGACAAGGTCAAGTGACTGATGCTGTCACTTGACTCCATGACATTTCCCTCCCTTGGAGACTTATCTAGCCCTTCTAGTGGCATGAACTTGATTTGGAGTGCAGGGTTCAGCACGCAGCTTCCCATGCTGGCCGACGCTGTCGTCCAAATCCACACGCTGTGAGTCACTTGGCAGCTGTTCCCTTCGTTCCCTTTCGCTCTTGGACAGAGCCAGAGAGGTTCTTATCTGCTGCAATGGAGCATTTTTCCAGTAAATATACAATTAAAAGATGCATTCAGGTGGAACGCAGAGTTAGAACTTTATAACACTAACATTGTTTTTGTTCTCTCTTTCACCAGATGAGGCTTTGAAGCCACATTATGTCATCATGTGCATGAAAGGGGGCTGTGTTCAAAAAGGGAATTTCATTATTAACATCGCCATGGTAAGCCTAAGTGCCAAGACTAACAAACCAGCCTAACCGTCTGGCAACTCACTGTCCTTTCATGTGTATTTAGAGCCCACCCTGTGTGAAGAAATGGAGAGAACACACACGAGGCCCCTTCCCAACTGGATGTCACAACCCAAAAAGGCAAGGCTCACATCTGGCCTATCTTTTCCATGGGAATGTAAAAATGCCACATCAGCACAGACCAATCGTTTTAAGGTCCTATAAACCTTAGTATTTGATAGGTGTGAACTCTCTCTGTCTCTTTCTATTCTACTTCAAAAGACTTTTTATGGAAATTTGGAAAGAAGTAACACAATTCTTCTTTCTGTTTCCCGAACACTCAACTCATTGCTATTCCCCAAAAGTCTATTTTATGACAGGTACTTCTGCTAGGCCCAGGAAACTAAAAATTATATGGAATGAGCTCTGAAAATGCTCAGAACAGAGGGGCAAGGATGAGGAATAAGGGCCGAGGTGGGGAAAGTGAGGCTATGGTGGCATGACCATGAGCCAAACAGGAAAGGGAGAAGAGTTTGGATACTGTAGACAAAAGGGCTTCAGATAGCGGAAAAGAGAAGAGGAGAATTTGGGTAGTGGTCTTTGTAAATCAAGGAGGAAAATGGACCAATTTGACTCTCAGAGAGGCTTGATGGCTGGAGAGAAGATGGATCAGAAGGGGTAAAACTGGAAGGAGCACAGGATGGAAGACGCTGGAATGGCCCAGGCTACTGTGGGGAGGGCTGAACTCCAGGGCAACTGGTGTCTGAGCCTTGCAGTCCTCAGCCTCTGCATGTTCTCTTTGCTCAACTGGTCAGCCTGCAGGACTCACCTTCCTCAGCTAAGTACCCTCTCCCCACTGTGTAAGAGAGAGGCACGGCTCACCCCCATCCAGAATCTCACCCTGCTGGAACAGCCTAGGCGGAAAACACTTGCGGAGGGGAGGATGCCAACAAAGGGATGTTTCAAAATACAGACATCCATCTCATTAAGAGATAGGTTTCCAAGAAGTGTTTACTTTTTATGTATTTTATACAAATTTCTTTTATGTAAATTTGTGGTTATTAATTACCATAATTTGTAATGCATATATGCTGTTGTTTACTCTTTTTTTGAGAGGGACAGTGGGAGAGAGAGAGAGAAACAATTTTTATTTAGTTTTTCATGTGCCTTTTGTTGCTCCCAGACTTTGCTGTGTAGGTGGTGCTGGGGTTTGAACTCGTGTTCTTGTGCATGCCAGGCAAGCGCCACAACCACTGAGCCACCGCTCCAGCCCCTGTTTTGTACTACTTTTTTTTTTTTTTAGAGAGAGACAGAGAAAGAGAGAAACAACTTTCTTTAGTTTTTCACATGGCTTTCGTTGCTCCAACACTCAGTTGCGTACATGGTGCTGGAGTTTGAACCTGGGTCCTCGTGCTTCCCAGGCAAGTGCCGCAACCACCGAGCCACCGCTCCAGCCCCATGTTTTGTACTCTTAATGGCAAAAGAGAAGAAAAAAAAAAAACCTATCCCAAGAATTTAAAAATTTTATATAGACTTGTGGTCTCATGAGAAATTTTCAAGTGTTTTAAATTTCAATTCATATATACTTTGTGAAAGAGAAATTTGAAGGGATGGTTGATAAATGAATTCAAATATAAAAATATATTATATTATAATAAAAATCTGAGATGAATAAAATGGAAGTGTAAATTTGAAAGAGTGAATGTTTTAGCAACTTTAGTTATTAAAGGAGATGTAGTATATGTTATGCATATATATTTTAAAATTCATGTACAGTAAAATTATTATGGCTTATAGTTTTATGACTTTTAGAAAATGTATTCAACATCACCATCAAGATGCAGAGCTGCTCCATCATTTCCCCCAAATTTCTATACGGTGTCCCTGTGGAGTCAAACTTCTTTCAGCCCCAGCCACTAGTAATCACAGATATGTGCTTTAACCTTATATTTTTATCTTTTCCAAAATGTCACTGAAATGGAATGAAAAAATCTTTGGGGCCAGGCTTCAACCATTTTATTGTGCTTCTCAATAACTCTTTTTTTTTTCTTGGTGAGTAGCATGCCCTTATATGAATGTGTTAATTTGTTTATTCTTTCAGCAGTTGAAGGACATTTGAGCAGTTTCCATTTGGGGACCATTATGAATTAAGCTACTATGAAGATTTGCATACAGGCCTCTGTGGGAAAACGAGCTTTCATCTCACTCAGGTCAATGCACAGGTGTGGGGTTTCTGAGTTACGGGGCAAGTGCGTGCGTAAAGAAGCTGCCAAACTCTTGCTGGTACCATTTCATGGAGGCATAAGCTTTTCCACCCCACCAGCGATGCATGGAATTTCCTGTTGTTTCATATCCTCACTGGCACTTAGTATGGCCAGATTTTTGTTTTGTTTTGTTTTTTGTTCGGGGTTTTGTGTTTGTTTGATTTTTTTTTTTT